>CABFVX010003035.1:52315-77239 GCA_902151425.1 Timema shepardi | reverse complement strand
TAATGTGTAATGGTAGGGTGATTGTGAGATGAAATGGAGGACCTACAGTTTAACGTGGAATCCGAACCACGGTGGAGGCCTGGCGTTCCCCACATTCACAAGAAGTCTTGTCAGAGGTGAAGGAAGGGTTTGGTAATCAGATAAATCTGTGCCGGGACCGAGGTTTGAACCCCGGATCCTCAGCACAGAAATCCGACACCTTACCACCAGGTCACCTACATAATATTTGATTTTGTAGTGATTAAGTTTTTCAAAAAAGGTTCTTATGGTGAGTTTAGTGATATTTAGCATACGATTTCTAAAAAAAAAGAAAATAATAACTACCAGCACATAATATAGAATCTAACATAGCAGCTCTATAATGGCACAACACACACTCTCCTAGCAATCAATTCATCACTATGAATAGAAGTCTCAATATTCCCATAAGTATGATTTAACAGTGCCGGACTAGCCCATTAGCAAAAGTAGCATCTGCTACGGGCCCCGCGTTTTCAAGCAACCCCAATAGAAAATAATAAAAAATTAAATAAATAAACTGAAAACTTGTCTGGTGAAAATGAAAAATTATTTTTTCACTACTTTATTCATTACACGCAAATACTTATTATTTCTGTTAAAACTACGTCAGGCTAGAACCACTTTTGAATAATGTAATGCACTGACGTTTAACTGGCTGAATATCAAGAAAGTATTGAATCACTTTACTGCTCATGTAAATTACTTATATATTTTAATATTTATATGCATTATTTATAAATTTGGGGCCCCTTTATAATATAATGATAGAGTCCCCACACTATCTTAATCCGGCACTGAGTATCAACCGTGCCAGAAATCGATCCCGGGGCTCGTACCTTATCACGCAGGTGCGTTACCGACTCACGTAAGGCATGGACGATTTTTAAAAATTAGTATTCAACTATAGAAACCATCACCGGTGAGCACTTGGTCAAAAGGTCATGCTAATTTTAGTTTGATTTGCATTGACGGAAAGTCAAGGTCTCAAATCCAATATTGTACTGAGGGTATTTTTTTCTTTAAATTATTATTTACCAAATGCAAATTCGCGTACATTTCCTCAAAATTCTACCTTTTTCATCCTTGCCACATTAACGTAATTATTAATTATTAATATAGCCTATAGAGTATACAGTAGCATGCGAGACCCACTTCAGCGGTTAACAAGAGACACAAAAGTAAGAAAATAGTTAATATAAACTTGTCCAATTTGACCTTTTCTCCAAATTATAGTCGTGTTTGTACTCCAGTAGTCTGTAGCTGTTTTAACATTATGGGAACCCACCTCAGTGGCCGCATGGTCTAAGGCGTTACTCTCGCAATAGACTAGATTGCCGAAAATGGGGATATCGTGTTTTGATCTCGTTCATGTATACTGAGGAAGGTTTTCCCCACTCTCCCGCCACGCAAATGCGGGTTCACTTCTTCTAATTACAACTTTTATAATCCCTAGCTCACTAACTTGATTAGTAGGCCTACATATGTGAATAACCTGAACAGGTAGTAAGACATATGGTGGCTACAGACAGGGAAAACAGGGAAAACCTGGAAATGTCAGGGAGTTTAACTAAAAATAAGGAAAAGTCAGGGAATTAAAAAATTTCTAAAATATCCCATTAATTTCGCAACCACACAAAAACAAAAGTTAATAATATCTAAATAAAATAACATTTTAATTTTTTTAAATAACTGATAAAACCGTTTGCTTGGTAGATATAAACTTTTTTTAAATATGTGATCAATAATAAATAAAATAAGTCGGCATCCACCATTAAAACTGGGAAAAAGTAGTCAGGTAAAATTTAAAAATGTTGCCTGGAAAACCTGGAAAAAGTCAGGGAATTTTGTAAAATATGTTTTGTAGCCACTCTTAGACATGACACTAAAAAGTGTAGGCATTTACAAAAAAAAGTGCTAAAAATGGTCACCTTCGGCATAACTCAAACGAATAGTGAAACGAGTTGAATAAAATCATAGTATTAATAATAATATTTAGCACCACGTCTTACTTTACTACCCGTTCGGGTTATACGCTTTAAGTACTAATTACTCTAATGGATTAGGAATTGGGAAGGTTGAATTAGAGGAAGTGAACNAGTTGTCATAATGCTTCCACTGTCTAGTAGTAATAAGTATATAGGCAGGTAGGCTACAAGTACAGTGTCACAAATAGTGTCACTATCGCCGAGAAATAGTTGTCATAATGCTTCCACTGTCTAGTAGTAATAAGTATATAGGCAGGTAGGCTACAAGTACAGTGTCACAAATAGTGTCACTATCGCCGAGAAATAGTTGTCATAATGCTTCCACTGTCTAGTAGTAATAAGTATATAGGCAGGTAGGCTACAAGTACAGTGTCACAAATAGTGTCACTATCGCCGAGAAATAGTTGTCATAATGCTTCCACTGTCTAGTAGTAATAAGTATATAGGCAGGTAGGCTACAAGTACAGTGTCACAAATAGTGTCACTATCGCCGAGAAATAGTTGTCATAATGCTTCCACTGTCTAGTAGTAATAAGTATATAGGCAGGTAGGCTACAAGTACAGTGTCACAAATAGTGTCACTATCGCCGAGAAATAGTTGTCATAATGCTTCCACTGTCTAGTAGTAATAAGTATATAGGCAGGTAGGCTACAAGTACAGTGTCACAAATAGTGTCACTATCGCCGAGAAATAGTTGTCATAATGCTTCCACTGTCTAGTAGTAATAAGTATATAGGCAGGTAGGCTACAAGTACAGTGTCACAAATAGTGTCACTATCGCCGAGAAATAGTTGTCATAATGCTTCCACTGTCTAGTAGTAATAAGTATATAGGCAGGTAGGCTACAAGTACAGTGTCACAAATAGTGTCACTATCGCCGAGAAATAGTTGTCATAATGCTTCCACTGTCTAGTAGTAATAAGTATATAGGCAGGTAGGCTACAAGTACAGTGTCACAAATAGTGTCACTATCGCCGAGAAATAGTTGTCATAATGCTTCCACTGTCTAGTAGTAATAAGTATATAGGCAGGTAGGCTACAAGTACAGTGTCACAAATAGTGTCACTATCGCCGAGAAATAGTTGTCATAATGCTTCCACTGTCTAGTAGTAATAAGTATATAGGCAGGTAGGCTACAAGTACAGTGTCACAAATAGTGTCACTATCGCCGAGAAATAGTTGTCATAATGCTTCCACTGTCTAGTAGTAATAAGTATATAGGCAGGTAGGCTACAAGTACAGTGTCACAAATAGTGTCACTATCGCCGAGAAATAGTTGTCATAATGCTTCCACTGTCTAGTAGTAATAAGTATATAGGCAGGTAGGCTACAAGTACAGTGTCACAAATAGTGTCACTATCGCCGAGAAATAGTTGTCATAATGCTTCCACTGTCTAGTAGTAATAAGTATATAGGCAGGTAGGCTACAAGTACAGTGTCACAAATAGTGTCACTATCGCCGAGAAATAGTTGTCATAATGCTTCCACTGTCTAGTAGTAATAAGTATATAGGCAGGTAGGCTACAAGTACAGTGTCACAAATAGTGTCACTATCGCCGAGAAATAGTTGTCATAATGCTTCCACTGTCTAGTAGTAATAAGTATATAGGCAGGTAGGCTACAAGTACAGTGTCACAAATAGTGTCACTATCGCCGAGAAATAGTTGTCATAATGCTTCCACTGTCTAGTAGTAATAAGTATATAGGCAGGTAGGCTACAAGTACAGTGTCACAAATAGTGTCACTATCGCCGAGAAATAGTTGTCATAATGCTTCCACTGTCTAGTAGTAATAAGTATATAGGCAGGTAGGCTACAAGTACAGTGTCACAAATAGTGTCACTATCGCCGAGAAATAGTTGTCATAATGCTTCCACTGTCTAGTAGTAACAAGTATATAGGCAGGTAGGCTACAAGTACAGTGTCACAAATAGTGTCACTATCGCCGAGAAATAGTTGTCACAATGCTTCCACTTTCTAGTAGTAATAAATATATTGGCAGGTAGGCTACAAGTACAGTGTCACAAATAGTGTCACTATCACCGAGAAATAGTTATCACAATGCTTCCACTTTCTAGTAGTAATAAGTATGTAGGCTACGAGTACAGTGTCATAATATGGTGTCACTACTACCGAGAGATAGTTATCACAATGCTTCCACTGTCTAGTAGTAATAAGTATGTAGGCTACGAGTACAGTGTCAGAAATTGTGTCACTACTACCGAGAGAGAGTTGTCACAATGCTTCCACTTTCTAGTAATAATAAGTATGTAGGCTACGAGTACAGTGTCAGAAATTGTGTCACTATCACCAAGAAAGAGTTGTCACAATGCTTCCACTTTCTAGTAATAATAAGTATGCGGGCTCACACCATGAAGTTTACTCTTGTTTAGTATAGGAATAAACAATTATTTGGTGTATTAATATCTTTAAAACACAATCATATTAAAAAAAATCAATTCAAAAATATTTTCGTGTAAGCTGTAATTATCATCATAATTTCCCGCTTCCAGCATTCTTCTAGGTCTTGATGTTGACAAGACCCCTCCACAAAAAAAATCACTAATACTTTCTTGATTTGGTTCCTTTCATATGTTGTCATTTCTAATTATATCTATCCTTCCTTGTATTTTACATAATGCTTCGTAGAAATCTCAACTCTGCGGCCTGTATTCATCGGTGGTTGTTACTCAGGTTTATGCTGAATATGTTATGTTTGGCACATAATATGTTTTATACCTACATAGTACATAGTTTTGACGTTCTTGGAACTTGCTAACACATACCAATTGTTTCACACAACCAGTAGCGGCCCGCGTATAGGCACTGCGGAACTGCAGCACCCCCTATTTCCATTTGATATTATCGATAACATTTAATATAATGAATAATTTTTCTTTAATTCTTTATTTATTTTTGTAGTACAATATATATTCCTTAAGCTTAATGTCAGTACTTCAGTAACCATCCCCCAGTTTATGAATAAGATATAAAAATATTTGCATGGAACTGTGCGCTTCACAGTGCCAGCGACGTGGTGTTTGACTGTTGTGCGCATGCGTACATAGGAAGGGGGTGGGGAGGAAGGTGACACTGTTGCTCTCGCAGTGCCGGCTCTGGCGTGATGGTGGAAGGAATTTTTTTTACTCAGCGTGTGTTGTGCTTAAAAACCGTGTACCATATTCTTGAATGTGATAAAGTGTAGAAGAGTATAGAATTGGATTATTATTTTTCTTCCAGCTATTCTATTTGATTTTTTTTACGGTTCTTTTATTTAACAGAAAGACTAAATGCGCTTGCAGTACTTTAAATGGAGAAAAATTACCTCAATTGTCATCCAGAGATCAAGAAGAAAATTATTGAAATATTTTGCGCAAATTAAAACAAAAAGAATCGATTTCATTTTTAAATGAATAGATCAAGCTTGAACTGTAACAATTTAAGTTAAAGTAAGTAAAAAATTGTTTTTTTGTTAAGATTTTATCAAGTTCCTGAATAAATTTTCTCTTTATACATGTTTTTTTCCTTTTACACAATTTTAAAACAAAGGCTAAAAGTTTTCTGGAGCAGCACCCCCACTAATTTTAACTACGAGCCGCCACTGCACACAACCATAAAATTTTTCTCCTTATATCCCATTCGTTCTTGTTTGTTTTAGCATCTACTGTTCGGGTTATAAGATTATCTACTGTACTATGTACTAATTACGCTAATGGTTTTAAGGATGGTGAAGGTTGAATTTAGAGGATGTGAACCTGCATTTTTATGGAGGGAGAGTGGGAAACCACCCTCAGTACACCCGATTGAGATTAAAACTCGATCTCCCCGTTGCCGGTAGTTTAGTCTTCTGTGAGAGTAGAGCTTTAAGCCATGCGACCACCGAAGGGGGTCATTTGTTACCATACCACCTTCATTTACTGTGTTGTAGGTTACAAATATAATAAAATATCAAGCTCGACTACAATTTGTCACTTTCAATATTTTTTTACATAAACTGCTTATTTGAACCGAAAAATAATACATATTTAGGCAGTGGCATTAATACGCCACTGTTTTTTTTTTGTTTTTTTTTAACTACTTGAAACCCACCTCGGTGGCGTAGTTGGCTAACGCGCTTGTCGTGTTGAGCTCGACTGCTGAGGACGGGGAGATCGAGGTTCGAATCTCGGTCGGGTGAACTGGGGGGGCTTCTTAAACGGTTTTCCACTCTCCCTCCACGCAAATGCGGGTTCACTTCCTCTAATTCAACCTTCCCAATTCCAAATCCATTAGCGTAATTAGTACTTAAAGCGTATAACCCGAACGGGTAGTAAGGTGCGGTGCCAAATATTATTATTATTATTATTATTATTATTATTATTATTATTAACTACCCGAATAAAAGGCTCTGACTCACGCACACCTAATCTGCTTTCGCGCTTGCTAATGACTTTTAGTGCCTTAAACTATAAAGATTTGAAGTTAGAAAAAATACAGAATCAATACTTATCATACCAATAAATGAAAGAAAAACCCGTATCGGTGACATGTTTCGGTGAATTTTTCACCATCTTTAAGTCTTATTTTTATTAAAGATGATCAATTTTACTTCATACTATTGGAAAGTTTGTGAAAACAATGCACCTTTAAATGGATCGAATGCTTTCTATCCACCAAATTTTGAAGTATGCACTTCAGTTTAGTTCCTCTTAGAAACGTAAACACTAAAGACGTTATCAGATTAGCTAAAATAAAGCAACAAAAGAGTTCCAGTTCTCTTCTCCGACTCGCGTATCGACTACAGCGCTTGGTGGTTGAACGTGACTCTTCTCACTAAAGTACGGTCTGCTGTAGTCTGTAGACCAGATATTTTGCCATTTCAATATTACAATCAAAGCCTTAAAGTGGGAGAATAGGGAATGCAAGAAAAGGCCGTTGCTTTATATCCATTTTTTGGCCAAAATAAATAAACTATTGCTTTATAGTTAAAAATTGTATTTAATTTTCTTCTCACGGTGATATCAACAGTTGTTGAATATGTCATGAGACTAGCGGCGTTAGATGAAAAACTTTTTAAATGAAGAGAAAAAGTTATAATTAAATTCCAGGATACCATAGACAGATGTTCAACAACATCTGTTGAGGTCATCATGTGAAGAAAATTAAATTATAGTTTTCTACTTGAGCAATTTTTTATTTATTTTGACTAAAAATGTTTTGATATAAAAATTGCAAAAATACTGCCCTTAACTCTCAATCCATAAACTCCCAACTTAATGAATACATCCTCCCTCCATGAGATTTTATCAATGATCATTATTTATTTGCATTTTCATTTCATTTCAATCATAAGATCTTATAATGTTACTTTGGGCTTATTAAGTATTTGGTGACAACTTTTACCGCCCACTCTTCGCTCAACACACTTTTTGAATTGGTACCAAGATGCTGTAAAACAAAAAAGGATAGAAGAGAATACACCTTTCGAGAACTAGACTCAGTTTCTTATATCATTATTATTATTATTAGCACCGCGACTTACTACCCGTTCGGGTTATACGCACTTACGCTAATGTGTAATGGTAGGGTGATTGTGAGTATGGAGGACCTACAGTTTAACGTGGAATCCGAACCACGGTGGAGGCCTGGCATTCCCCACATTTACAAGATGTCTTGCCAGAGGTGCAGAAAGGGTTTGGTAATCAGATAAATCCGTGCCGAGACCGAGGATTGAACCCCGGCCGCCAGCACAGAAGTCTGACACCTTACCTCTAGACCACCAGGTCACCTACAGTTTCTTATATCATAAGATTGTTACACTTTCAACCAAGTTCAGGTTTCGGAACAGATACAGTAGCCCCACGGCTTCTTTGGTGCTGACTGACAGCTCACAGCTGACTTCTAGCAGTCAACAGTTAGGTATATACCTAAATTTTGACTGTCATAAGTGACAGCTGCTAGACACATGTTTTTGCAGATCATATGGTTCGCCGTAGGGATACATAACTCGGTATAGTAACTTTTCAAAGTCGTCAGCTGTCAGCTGTGAGCTGTCAGTTAGCACCAAAGAAGTCATGAGGCTACTGTATATGCAGTTAGATTGTTCAAACCCTATTTGATTGGATGATTGCATAAAGTGAAATCAATTCTTATGTTTAAATTTATTTATTTTTAGATGTGTTTTACATTTGAAGCTTGAAGTATGTGTTTCTGTCGAGTTCTTCAATTAGTGCCATATAGAGAGTGACCACTTTAATGGCGATCCCATATAAAGTAGAAGGTCTTGTATTATTTATTTGGCGCCTTTAAAAGATTATCTGTTAGGAAGGTCAGTTTGCACAAAAAATACAGTATCGTGCAGAACGTTTGAGCCAAATTGTTACAATAAAATTATTTTTAAAGAATTTCAACGCAAGGTATAAAATCCTCTGGTGGGTCATATAATATAGCCCTTTATTATCATAGAATTTTTTTTCTTTTCTTTATTGTATAATGTTAATCGTTCATTCAACTTTTTAACAATAAATTAACCCTCATAATTAACATAACATTTTCAGAACCTTATTTATTTTAGCGTTGAATTCGAACCCTCTAAAGATTTTTGCTAGGAATAATTTTATTTCTTCGTATGCCAAGTTGAGGTGGCCTTATTATATTTTTGTAATTTCTGCTAATTATCTGTACTTTACACGTGTAGTGACTTCTTAATCGATTTTGAGAAATTAGTTGTATGTTCATATTCAGAAATCTAAAATATAATTTTATAATCCCATTTTCGGCAATTTAAATTACTAGAAAACGGCTGTACCGATTTTGACAAATGACCAATTATTTTAAAGTTTATGGGTTCAGAATGTTTCAGAAAATAGTATCTTTCAAGGAAAACCCTATTTTCTTATAGAATTTCCAGCTTTTCTGCTGTGTGTGATGTGTGTATAGTCTTTATTTGCTTACATCACCATGGGAAGAACACAAATCAAGGTTTCCATGGTGATGTAAACCAAGAAGGATTGTACAGATGAGCAGATAGCATGAAAGTGGTAGATTAGCTTTTAAAATTATATTTATGTATTGTATAACGGTAAATAAAATATTTCTCCTTGGTTCAAAACAATAACTCAATTTTTACATTTTACTTATCGTCCAAGAAATGGCGAGTATGTCTTAGCACACAATTTTACTCAATTTTACGGCGTGAAAGAACTTTTCTACTCTTTTTTTTTTATCTAAAGGGTGTATTAAAATGCACAATATCAATTGGTCTAAACTTTCAAATGTGTGGGATGTGACTTTTTTTTGTTTTAAAAATAAAATAAGATATACATTTTAGGGAATAAGAGATTTTATCAGAAAGTGTAGATACAACCCATAAGTCTAAAAAGGTTAGTCCTAATTATCTCAATTTCGTCAAATTTGTGGGTTACGACATTTTGCAGTTTCATGAACGTTATGTGGTATAGCGCAGCAAATATAAATATTAGGGAAACATTGGTGTGTGTATAAACATAAATTGAGTAATAGTTCAGCATTGTTGCCTTTATCAAACAAAAAGAGAGGCGGGAACACACTTTACACAAACACTGAGTTAGGCTTACTCCATTTTGAATTCAAATTAGTGGGTAAATGTGTGTTTGACTATTTCTATTATAGAAGATATAAGAAAAAACGAAGATGTCACCTTTGTGAAATGGATTCCTCTCACATTTTTCCTCTTTCCGTAGGTAGGCATTATTAATTAAATTTACACTTATTAGCTTATTTTTCCTTTTTCTTTATTTTTATTAATATCCATTATTATAAAACAAGATAATTACAAACTGTCTCAAGTATTGAAATGGCACCAGAAATGGCTAAAAGTAAGCCAATAGGTTAGGGCCAACGGTAAAACCCTTGCTGATCTTTTTTGTCCTGCTCTAGAACTACATTTTCTAGAACAAATAAATCCTACTTCGGGCTATTTAAATGGAATAAATATTTATAGTAGTTTATTTTGGTAATCTACGAACTGAATACAAAAATATTAGTCTCGACCAATGTCTGGGGCTCGATTTATTGCCATTTGCGACCTAAAAAGTGTTTCCATACATACAGTAGCCCCATGGCTTTTTTGGTGCTGACTGACAGTCAACATTTAGATATATACCTACATTTTGACTGTCAGAAGTGACAGCTGCTAAACACATGTTTTTGCAGATCATATGGTTCGGCGTAGGGATTCATAATTTGGTCTAGTAACTTTTCAAAGCCGTCAGCTGTGCGCTGTCGGTCAGCACCAAAGAAGCCATGGGGCTACTGTACACCGTATAGACCAAGGACAACTGAAAAGAGCGAACTTCTTTTAGGTTGTTTGACTTCAAGATGCCATATTTTGTATTAATATAGATAATATAAATCTTAAACTTTTCTTTAAGAAAACATAGGATTTTATTTTTATTGCAACAGAAATTTACGCAGTCGTAAATTGTGGCTCAATTTAATGACGCACATCGGTGAACGTATACTTAGGACCTGGTCTTATGACTACCAGATAAATAAATTGCTATTGGGAGGTTAAAGTTATCTACCAGATAAAAGTTTACAGCCACTTTAATGTTTTACTCGTTTTATGAACTGAATTTATCTGTTGGATAGCTATGTGTAGGGTAAATATATTTTTATTCAAAATACGCAAGGTAGGTTGGTTCTGTTTTTTTTATTGGTGCGTGCATGCGTATAAGCCCTGCTGATAGCGCTACAACATAGCGAGTGGTGAGAACGCTCAACATTTGTTAAATAATGGCGGCTAAACGATTGCGAGGAAACAGATGGCGTCACGTGGGTGCAGAAGCTAAGATGTCTTGGAAGTATTAATTTCGGTGTCTGCCAAAATGTGGGCAATAGTTGGGTACAACGTTTACAAAATTTCATTTAGTCTACTCACATTTCGATAACTTGTTCTTATATAAATATAACTCTACAAATAGCTTGTTAGTTTTTATAAAAGTGTGAATTAAATGTTCTAACTTTATATAGTTAGAGCCCGGGTCTGTGCTTACTAAACACGTGAACCAGGATTTTAACCTAAAACATATTCTGATAGGCGAAACCTCATTAAAAACAACGCGTCACTATGGCAACAGCCATTTTAACTTCTAGATAAAAGCTATCCGGTATTAAACCTACCGATAAAAATCTTATGGATTAATACATTTTATCTGGCAGATAAATGCTATATTGCAGTCATAAAACGCACTTTAAACTTATTCAGCAGATAAAAATATTTATCTACCAGATTAATATTTATCCAGGATTCATAAGACCGACCATTAGTGAGAAAAGAACATTTTCTTGAATTTTTCTGAAGTATAGTGTTAGGAAAGTGGACTAATATCTTACCATGTTGCCTTAAAGACCAGTGGAATAGCAATACCAACGGCTTCTAGCACCAATTACAATAAAGATGTCAAAAATATGTCTAAAGATTACATGAAATTAATCTAAGTGCTATCAAGATCATTAGGTAGGTCTAAATAACAAAAAATATAGCTTCCCCCCCCCCTTACAACCTATGTAAGCATTGTGACGTTTTTAATTTAAATTTTAAATAAAAAATTGGGACATAATACATTATAATATAAATATTTCATTTTTTTTGGTAGGAAGTATACTTGCATTTGCGTGGAGGGAGAGTGGAAAATCATTTTGGAAAAACCCCTCTCAGTACACCTGACCAAGATCCGAACCTGGATCTCCCCGTCATCGACAGTCTAGTCTACTGCGAGAGTAGCGCGTTAGACCCTGCGGCCACCTAAGCGGGTCCTACTATATTACAAATATTGAATGTAATGATTTGAAAGTTGTCTTGGAAGTTCTTTAAAAATAACCATTTGAAGTTTACTTCACCAAGTCAAACCTTGGTGATTGTGGTTACTCAAGCTCGCTTAGCGCACACCGACAGTCCAATTTTCGTGGGAAAGCCCTTAACCCACAGCGACAGCTAGGAAAAGCTACTAAATCTGCTTTCGCATATTCATACGTTATTTAATGTGATCTGAAGATTTCGCTTTTTATAGTTATTATCAATGCGTACAACAAAACTAATTAAAATTGTAAAATGTTATCAATTTTGGCCACATGAGCAACTTTGGTGGCCACATGGTCTAAGGCGTCACTCTCGCAATAGACTCAACTACCTATATCGGGATTCAAATCCCGGTCGGATGTACTGAGAGCTGAATTTCATAAATGGTTTTCCACTCTTCCTTCATGCAAATGTGAGTGCACTTCCTTTAAATTCAACCTTCCTAATCCCTATTCCATTAGTGTAATTAGTATATATGCATAAAACCTGAATGGTTAGTAAGAAGCGTTGCTGATAAAAAAAAAAGTCGCAAAAAACGCTTGTATTATCTAAAAGTGCCTTCATATGTAAATTGGACTATAGCTCTCCTGATAGTTCTATCCCCAATTGGCTGTGGTTGTTCCTGCTGCACCCTAGAGCACAATATTCAGTCACTGGTCACGTTCACCGGCAAAGAAGGTCTCTAACGTCAACCGGCAAGGATTAGTTTTGTTGGGAGCCTCTAGAAATCTGAAAAACACAGACGTGACAAGTGCCCGAAAGCACTTGAAATCAGGGTGACCCCCCTTATCCCCCTTTTCCCGGATATGTCCTACATTTCAACCCTCTGTCCGGTGTCCGGAAGGAATTTTAAAAAATTACAAAATGTCCTACATTTGACCAAATAATATATTTGGTCTTTTTGTGTGTGTGTGTATTATTTACGTATTCAGAACTTGAAAATGTGTCATGGAATGAATGTTAAGTGGGTAAAATATTTTGAAAATAGAAACATCAAGAATGTGATTCATCATAACTACTGAAAACGGCAGATAAATAAATATTTTCTTTCCATTCCCAAAAACATAATGTCAATATGAGAATTTTTTTCCTTAATGTCCGCACAGTTGACAAATTAGATACATCGTTTAAATGTAGATTCAGTAAAGGGTTTGTTTTTTTGGTTAAGTATAATTTTAAGAATTTGATTTTTTAAAGCGTTTTATAAGTAAGCCTATATATTGTGAACCAACAAGGCAACAAAGCACTTAATAAAAATGATAAGTTAATCTAAAAATATGCCTGAAAGTACAATACAATCATTCAGAGCGTGAATCACATGCCAATCAACTCTGTGATACAGTCGGCTAGAAATCGTAAATTTACACCAACACTATTGAGCGTGGGTCATTTTTGATTAAACATTAATGTATATAAAGAGTTAAGAGAAGTTCCTAATACTGAACATTGTGGAAATATTAAATTATATTTGGATAAAAACTGCATTGAAAAGGACATTTTTGACAATTTTAGAATGGCTTCACAGACAAGCACTGTGCACAAATCTTCATTCTGTCACAATAAAGACATACTGTAGTTATTAACAAGAAACTCTGTCGCTTTGTCCCCCATCGTCACCACGGAAAATTTCGAATAATCGTTAGAATACGAATGTACTGCACACATTTCTGGAATATCTTGTTATTTTCTTTTCCCTTTTACTCCCATACCTCGCGCGAGCCGGGAGCTGAGTTGGGTCTGCTATGATGAACGTTCTTAATATGGCTATCTATAAAATACATAGAGTGAATTTGTACAAATACTGTACATTTTGCACTTTTATTTTGTAACGTCTTACATTTTTCTTTAATGTCCTACATTTCGTCCTTCTTCCCTCTCTCCTTCTTACATTACAAGACATATCCGTCATACAAATAGGAAAGTGATTGAAGTAGTAGCCGAGATAAAAAAAACGCGATATTGGTTTACTCGAAGAGAATAAATGAAGAGACACAACCAAACCAGGAGAGAGAGAAAAATATTACTAAAGTCCGTGTCCTCCTTTGCTCCAAAGCCACCTGGTCACACCCCGCCTGGAATAAAATTGAATTGTAGGGAAATGTTTAGTTCTCTTGGATTAGTGTCTGGTGTTGGTTTGTCACCAACATTTTTACTGTCTTTATGAATTAAAATTTTAACCTAGGTATTTAAAATTCACTTTCTGTATAGTCTGATTTAACCCGCACATAACTTAACAATTAACTTAAATCTATAACAGACACAACACCCAACCCTCCAGCCGTTAATACATTACTATGAAATGGAAAACTCACATTTCCCTAATCATACTTTTTCTTTCGTACCGGTAATCTAACCCGTGACCCTTAATTCACTAGACAGACACGCTACCGACTGAGTTAGGGTGTCGGACAACATTGATAAGGCATATTCACACTCACGGGACTGTGCGCAGGTCGTGTCGTGTGGTTAGTATTCAGAGCTTGGTAGCGGCATAGCAGGCGCACACTACTGTGGGTGTGAATCCTACATAATGACATATTTTACACCGTCTCAAATGTTTCCAAACAGACTTTAATAATCCTAGTGAAGGTAAAATATTTCAACATTTCTTCTGAGGGAAAATACGAACCTACAAAAAACTGTCAGACAACAGTATAAAAGTTTTAAAGTATTATTATTATTTGCACCGCGTCTTACTACCCGTTCGGGTTATACGCACTTACGCTAATGTGTAATGGTAGGGTGGTTGTGAGATGAAATGGAGGACCTACAGTTTAACGTGGAATCCGAACCACGTTGGAGGCCTGGCATTCCCCACATTCACAAGATGTATTGTCAGAGGTGAAGGAAGGGTTTGATAATCAGATAAATCTGTGCCGAGACCGAGGATTGAACCCCGGCCGTCAGCACAGAAGTCTGACACCTTACCCCTAGACCGCCAGGTCACCCTGTTTTAAAGTAAATGTCGTCTTTTGACAGTAATGTTGCTAAAGCGAAAACCGTCTTAGAAAGTAAGTGAAGTATTAGACAACCACACCGGTGGTCACAAAGTACAAGTCGCCAGGCTCGCAATAGATTGAATTGCCAAAGAGGAGGTAAAAGTTTGAACATTGTCCGGGGGGCCCTGGAGTAGGGTCACCCCATGTGATTCATAAACACTGCGGCCACCCGCGTCTAGTGGCCTGATGGTCTAATAAGGTGTCACGCTCGCGTTAAACTGTCCTGCTGATGACGGGGAGATCGGGGTTCAAATCCTGGTCGGGTATTCAGAGGGTGGTTTTCCCCTAATTGGTTCCCCACTCCCCTTCCAGGCAAACGAGGGTAGACTGCCTCTAAAAGGCTTCTTTACTCACCACTAACCCATTAGAGAAATGATCATAGATGCGAATAAACTGAACTGGTAGTAAGACGTGGCGATATAAAAAAAAAAGAACGCTTCACGCCATTGGACTATAGAGTTAATAATAATAATATTTAGCACCGCGTCTTACTACCCGTTCGGGTTATACGCTTTAAGTACTAATTACTCTAATGGATTATGAATTAGGAATGTTGAATCAGAGGAAGTGAACCCGTATTTGCGTGGAGGGAGAGTGGAAAACCATTTAGGAAAAACAACCCTCAGTTCATCCGACTGAGAATCGAACCTTGATCTCCCCGTCATCAGCAGTCGAGCTCAACACGACTAGCGCGTTAGCCAACTACGCCACCGAGGCGGGTCAGAAGATAGAAGGAAGATTCTTTGAAGTGCATAGTCGCCCATGCAGTGCAATTAGACACAAGCGAAAACAGTGTCGGTACTGGCAGACTGGCGAAATAGTTACGCCGGGTGGAATTATGAGCAGTGGGGCGGGCGGCTTCAAGAAGGCACAAATCCGGTCCAAGAAGCATCCCATAACACTTCCCGGCGCGAACTTAATGATCCCCATCAAGTTATCTGCCTGCTAGTTCCAAAACCTCTTGTTAGTTCATATTTACTACACCATCAAATGTCCTCCAACTTAAATTACGAGGCTAATACAGTAAAACAAGATCAAGAATGTTTTAGAAATAGAAACAGTTTTGACTTTAACTACGACCCCCTTTTTATTTCTTTAGTGTGTCTGGTAAGTTGCTGTTTTTTTTTTCTTTTGCCTCAGGCGATTAAAATACGAGGTTTCGAAGTCACCTAAATAACAATTAATTATGGTCACACCAGTAAAGCCCAAATAGAATATGGGAGCATCAAAGGCATTTAACGTAATATGACGTTTAAACAGCCTAATGCGAAGAAAAACATAACATGCTTATGTGTTGAATTTATTAAGTGTGAAAACTTACAAGGTCTGCATAAATGGAAAAGAAAAAGAATGATCTAGAAAGAAAAACTATTTTAACAACTTTAAAAAAATAAATATGCCCCTTTCTACCACATTATTTATCCGTTGTACTAATGTATTATCACTTTAAAAATCAGTGGTTTTGGTAAACTTTTCAAATTCCTAATTCGATCTTCGAGCTATCATATACGATCAGTATGAAACAACAATAATTATAAGTACCTACAAATACAATGAAAAATTAAGTTTGGACATGAAAATCAAATCAACGACCTTTTGATTAACAAACCAAATCTTTACCCGTGAGCCTATACAGATTCATCCTGTACTTAGGTTCATACAAAACTAATTAACTATGTGATTATGTGCCTTTCACAAATATTTTAAAATAAAAACCTATTGTGATATATAACAAGCCCACAATGGCGCTGATGGTATGTATGTATAACTTTGGGCACTGAATCGACCTGGTAGCACCTAGTTTTAATAATAATAATATTTCGTCCGTACGTTATGTAAATTTCAGATTATAATTTTAATATATTCAAAATTATATTCTAATCTGGTTTTTGACAGTGGGTTTGCAGGGTATTGCATCATTATTTTATGTCCTATACTCGCCCAAAAAAGGCTGGAGTCTTCTTCGGAAGCAAACATGGAAAAGGTTGAAGGAGGGGTGCAATATCATTAATTATAGGGAGTTTTAGAATATAAGAATGTATGAGAGATGCGTCTTCAATGACATCACGCCCTATTCGTCATTGATAAATCGCAAGGGTTAGTGGTCGGCCAGACTGACAAGCGTGCGAGAGAGCGCTTGATTAGCAGATTAGTTGTTGACGGGGAGGCAAAGGTTCGAATCTTGTCTCAGTGAACTCAGGGTGGTTTTTGACAAGTGATTTATTGTTGTGGTTTTCTCATCCTCTCTCCACGCTAGTGGTAATTCTTATTTTTAAAGGCCTACTTTGATTATAATATTGAAGTATTTTAACATATTATTTATCTCTCTCTTTCTATATATATAGAGTCATTCAAATTGAACGACTCTTGAAAAAGAGCTGTGAACGAATGACTTTCGCTTCGCGAGCGAGTCATTCACGCCACCATTACTCACGACATTTCGCTCTCGTACATCCGCTCTGGCAAGTCAGGAGTGTTTGTCATTCACGACTCTTCTGTCGTTCTTCGTTCGCTACTAAGAAAAAAATCAACTATAAATGCTTACTATCGTTACTAGATAGCAGCACGGCCTACAATATTAAACTAAAACTTATCATCACTTAGACATAATTCTGCGAATTAGACACTAAAGGTTATATGCTAAGGTTAATTATTATAAGTAATATGAGTAATCAATAGAATTAAAGAATCAAACGCAATAGGATTCGGATAAATTACATATAAAACTTAATTCGTTCATTAGTTGAAAGCAAAGAGACAAATTTTCACGCTCGGAACGGGAATTGTGAGAACTAGTTAGCGCTCGCTCATCAAGTTTAGGATTGCGAAGGGGTGAAGGGATTGGGAGCGAGCCAGCAATGCGGTGAACGATATGACTCATACGAACGACTCTTTTGAGCTAACTCGCGTCAACGAGCTGGTCCGAACCATCACTACTAGACTACGAAGATATTATGTTTGTCATACGATGAGTCCTCTTACGGGTCACCATCAAAAAGATTTCCTCATGGAGGAACAAGTGAGACAGTAAAGCTATGGTTAATTTTAATATATATTAAAATAAAATATAAATGTCTGTGAGTAATATAAAATATGATTAAATTTTTTTATTAAATTATTCTTGTAGTGAATTTTCTTTCACAATATATTCACGATATTTAATTAAACTAGTATAAATTTTAGATCAACATCATTTTTAGCACATAAAAAATAATATAAATAGGATTTATTTAAAACTATATAGATAATATCACAAAGTTAGCTTAGTACCATCTAGCGGAGTAAATGTTAACCAGTCAAAGGAAGGATTTCATTAATGCTTTAGAGAAAGACGGTTCACTTTAGGTCTTACGTTATATATATATATATATATATATATATATATATATTTGTTTATATATATATATATATATATATAATTGTTTATATAAGCTGATAATATCAGTTTATTGTTCAAAAACCTAGTTTATTTTAAAAACTATTTCGTGACAATATTTTTTAATATAGCAATTTCTTTCTTACCAGATAAATGAGGTAAGCGGGTCATTGAAAGGTTACAACTTTCTTCAGCCAGTGATACTATTTTAAGCATTTAAAAAAAATAGCTATATAGTTAGTAAATTAAATTAAAAATGTAATAGTAAGATTTAAACAAAGTTTATTTGAAATTATATATTTACTAAAGTTTTTTAAATAAAAGTTTCTTAATAAAATATCTATAGACCTATATTTTTTGGAGTAGTAAGATTTGGTACACGGTCCAGATTTTTATGGGGATGATCGTATGGATCTGGAACCATATATAAGGAAGGGAACCGTCATTTTGTTAAATGTTGACAAGATGAAAGTCTGGAGATTAAAGGCGGCGGTTGTGTTTTGCTCCAATGGTTAGTACTTCCTTAAAAAATAGCGTTGTTTTTGTCAACTGCTCGGTCATGAAATGTTTAAAGAAGTAAGATTAATTTAATTTATATCTTATTAGCAGTTCTTTGCACAGTTAGAGGCTTGGCACATACTCCATATTCGTGGGTTTACAGCACTTGAGTAAATTGAGCTATGATTCTGTGGTAACTGATCCACAATACATAATTTTAATTCGCGATTACGCAGTCCATATCTGAAATCACGTGACCGTTTCAACCAATGAGATAGTCATACACTTCATCCAATCGAAAACTTCAAAAGAGAAACGTCTACAGCAAGGAGCGAGCGGAAATCGGCCAGCTGATCAATAAAGATAAACTAAAAAAATTACTTTGTTAAGAAAACTTCCAGGATGTATTTTTAATTTATTAATCACTATAAATATATTTATAACACGATTTTAAGTGTCAAATTTAAATTAAATTAGTTTGAAAATGTAAAACACATGTATGTACTAGCTCTGAATGTAAACAAAGCAAACACTTTTAATATAACCAATCACAAAATAAAATCTAATTATAAACAATAATTTATTTTGATGTTTAAGGATCCCAATGCACATTCACATATTTACGCAGCTGGGATTGGTAGTTCGTATAAACTAGTCCTTAGAAAGTTAAAAGTTGATCAAATATTTCTAAGTACAGACTTACAGCCAAGAAATCTGTGGCCAGTTATGGAACACAGATTCTTTGTCAGGACCTTTAGGCGCACCAAAACTATATCATATTAGAACGTTCCACATCCAAATGCCCACTTTTATTTTATAGTTCCTCGGTGTACAATCCTGAGCTGTGACAATCACAAACCAATCCTGGTAATTAATAAATTAAACATCAGACAAACTATTACCTTGTCTGAGTGCTCAAACACAATCTTTTAACGCAGTCTTCACCTAAACATGATCATAAAATAAGATAAATGAACTAATATAATTATAATGTTAACAGAAATAATTAGGGTAGAAAAAAAAGAAATAAATTACATACTATGCTACATTTGTATACAGGGATAGTGGAAAACCCTCTTGGTGAAAAAACAACAACCTCAGAACACCCGGCCGGGATTCGAACTCTGATCTCCCTGTTATCGGCTGTCTGGTTTAACACAAAGAGTGTCACCTTAGAATATGCGGCCTACGAAGCAGGTACATATTATTCGGTGATATAATCTAATTGTAATGAAGTAATATTTCGATAGGCTCTATTAACATTTTATATTTGTTTATTTAGCTAATGCAAAGGGAGTCCTTCATTAAAGTGATGGATTTTCACTTTTATATGAACAATAGAATTGATGTCTTTGAGCACTTCAACGTGGAGTCTTTCCTTCGTAACTACGGTGTCTGTGTCAGCCTGAAATACAGGGGGAAAGGTAAGAGACACATGGGCTATGTATATAAACAAACTAACCTGCCAATTTACATACGTTATATAGTTCATTTTCCTGTAGATAATTTAATTTAATTATGTGACGATTATGGACAGGTGAAACTTTGACAACTTTGACTTCACTTGGAATATTTGTCAATTTTTGGCTTCACGGTTTTACAAAAAATTGTTTTGATAATAATTACAAAGCTGCGCTAATAAACACATAGTAGTAGTTTATTTTGAGTTTTATCATTTATTGCTGTTATGAACACTACAAATTAATGTACTTAATAAAACGTTGTGGTAATAACTTGCTTTATCAACTTAGGCTGAATTATGTCAAAACAATTTTGGTAAATTATATTATATATATATACCTATTTTTTCAACTTAGATCATCTTGATATTATATATTCAATTTGGTTATAAAAAAAGTGGACTTTACACACCGCATCTAATGAATATTTTATCAGAATTATGATTACAAAAATATATGCAAAAGTATAGCATTTTTTTAACACCACACCTTGCTACCCGTATGGGCTATACACTATTTACTAATAACGCTAATGGTGTCAAGGATTAAGAAGGTTATATTTAGAGTGTACCCGCATTTGTGCGTAGGTAGCGTGGACAACCATTTTGGAAAACCACGCTCATTACACCCGACCCAGGTTATATAACCACCAAAACTGAGAGTTCCTAAAGTTAAAATAATGGCATTTAGGTAGTGCATATATCGTAGCTTTAATTTTAATTATTTGGCTGGATGTACATCCCTAACTTATTTAATGTATTTATTTTGATACATTTTGGTGAAGTTAAGTCTAGTTTGCCTATGCCAAGTGTAACTATAATTTACTGAATTTTAAATGTAATACCGGTACAGGTAGTTAGATAAACTCGATCCGTTCCTTCATTAATATAATTAGTACAATATTTGTGCACAAACAGTTTTATTTGTTAGGTTTACCCAAGAAAGAAGCACTAGATTCACCTAGAAACAATATTCCGTGTGAATGAGGTTTTGAAAGAAGCGAACCCAGTAAAGTATCTTAACTAACAAGAAGCCAATCAATATAAGTGATTTCTTTACACTTATAAATCCTAACAAAGTCTAGTGTTTTTACATACTTACATATTTAGCCATGATTTATTTATGTTAATTGTACACTTAAATACTCGCTTAAAGTTTAACACTTCAAGACAATTGTAAATGGTTTTTATCCTATTTTAGAATCCCCCAATTAGTTATAATGACAATTTGAAGAAATGATACAAGATAATTTATGCTCTGTTAGACCTTATCAGCGATGACAAACTATTTATTTTTGAGAAATAACACAATGGTAAGTAATATTAACATTTACTTAAGATAATAAATGGCAGGGCTCATTAGAGGCCTACATACATTATTAATAATGCACTACTTTAAAGATAAAAAATACAGCAAATTTAATGCTTGCTAGCAAATTTAAAAGTTCTTGAAGAGTTTATTATGTTATCTTTAAACCTTTGCTGACAGCACAGTAAATAAATACACTCAAGCAAAATGAAGCCACAGTCTTCCTATGAAAATTGGACTATATATGAGAGGGTAAAGTCTGTACATCGTAGGAATTGTTTTCTAAAAGGCCATTTTCCCCACCATAAGTCTATTATATAGTAGTATATTGGTAGGAAAAAATACCTTTCAGAGAGTAATTCCTACCGTGAGTGGAGTATATGTACTATTCACTATTGCGTTGTTCCATTTATCTATATGAATGTTTTGTGTCTGATCCATCAGGCAGGCAGGCAGGCAGGGAGGCAGGCCAGAGGGGAGAAGTGATGGTTTCAAGACAGCCGTTAGAGGGGGTGGAAAAAAGGGGGTTGGAACCCTGTTGGTCTGTCCCAGGGTAGCACTCGACACGCCTGATGTCCCGTGCAGTCAGGGAAGTCTCCGTGATGGATCTTCCGTGTCTCCTAGCCAACCTCGCAGTCTTACACCGTCACGTCCTCAGTGCAACAGCCGCACAACCGACATATATATAAACTGGAGCCCGGCCACCTGCCTGTTCTCTTCAGCTTAAACAGTTTTTATATTATATATATATATATATTTTTACCCGCCTCGGTGGCGTAGTCGGCTAACGCGCTTGTCGTGTTAAGCTCGACTGCCGAGGACGGGGAGATCGAGGTTCGAATCTCGGTCGGGTGAACTGGGGGGGGTTTTTCCTAAATGGTTTTCCACTCTCCCTCCACGCAAATGCGGGTTCACTTCTTCTAATTTAACCTCCCCAATTCCTAATCCATTAGAGTAATTAGTACTTAAAGCGTATAACCCGAACGGGTAGTAAGACGCGGTGCTAAAATATATATATATATATTTTTTTTTTTTGTCACCATGTCTTACTATTTGTTCAGGTTATACACATAATAATGTTCTAATTACAATAAAGAGTTAAGGATCAGGAAGGTTAAATTTATTTTAAAAAAAGTGTACCCACATTTGTGTGGAGAGAAAGAGAGAGTGGAAAGCCATTTAAGAAATAAACGACCCTCAATACATCCGACAGGGTTTCAAACTCCGACCTCCCTATCATCGGAAGTATAATCTATTGCGAGAGTGACGTCTTAGACCATGTAGCCACAGAAACAGGTTCAGTATAAAGTTTTTAGGTCGGTATTTTAGCAGTTTTTGTAGCAAGAATATTTTTTGATCCAAACTTTACTTCAGTAGGAGTGTTTATTTTGATTTTTCTACGCGTAGTAATATATACAGTTCTTAAATATTTGTCATGAGCAATGAACATTCTGTAATTTCATAAGAACTTTTTTAGTTATATTTTAAAAGTTTATCGTCAAGTTCCAACATGATAGGGACAAATTTAATTTCGATCTACCAAGTTTTGCTAATCTACTTTCTGCTTTATTTACGATGGCCACAAATGTTGTTTTTTATACAGAAACTGCCAAAATACAGAGCTT
Organism: Timema shepardi; assembly: GCA_902151425.1. NCBI lineage: Eukaryota > Metazoa > Arthropoda > Insecta > Phasmatodea > Timematidae > Timema > Timema shepardi. Next base: position 54,147 of record CABFVX010003035.1, on the reverse strand, counting down.
AACTTACCAGCAGGAGAGGAATGCCAGGCCTCCACCGTGGTTCGGATTCCACGTTATAACTGTAGGTTCTCCATTTCATCTCACAATCACCCTACCATTACACATTAGCGTAAGTGCGTATAACCCGGACGGGTAGTAAGACGTGTTGCTAATAGTGATAATAGTAATAGTAATAATAATAACTTACCAGGATAGTATTTACAAATGAATCGTATTACATAATAAATTGTGTATTGTAAAAAATAGTTATGGTACAAAGATACCCCTTCTCTTTTTCCTCTGGAGTTTGACAATGGTATCGAGTATCGACTAACATCTCTCGTCATTTTCAGTTATATATGTGTGTTACTCTACTGGAAGATTTAACTTTATTCATAAGCTCGTATTTCCTTATTATATCTACTTGCTATGTCCTTTAATATGACAACTTAACCACTTTGGTGGCTGCATGCAAGGGTGCCCATGTGGGTTTTCCTATTGGGGGTGTGTGGGGGGGTGGGGTGGATTGGAGTCCCATCTGCTCTCTGGGGAAAATTCCAGGAATTTAACCTTGTGGGAGGGAATTTTAGACCATCTGAGCCAAATTCTGATCTAATTATATGAGTTTCAAGAGCCAATTTTAGCACAAAAATGGGAATTTCTGAAAAATTAGCAAAAAATATATATATATATTTGTAGCTGAACCCATTGAAAAGAAACATTATATTTACCATAAGTGTATCAAACAGAACAAAATTAAAAGAAAGCTGTTGAAAAGGGAATGGGAGGAAATACATTTTATCATTTTTATCTGTTAATTCTGATATTGTTGGTGACCTGGCGGTCTAGGGGGTAAGGTGTCAGATTTCTGTGCTGGCGGCCGGGGTTCAATCCTCGGTCCCGGCACAGATTTATATTATTACCAAACCCTTCCTTCACCTCTAACAAGACATCTTGTGAATGTGAGGAATGCCAGGCCTCCACCATGGTTCGGATTCCACGTTAAACTGTAGGTCCTCCATTTCATCTCACAATCACCCTACCATTCATTACACATTAGCGTGAGTGCGTATAACCCGAACGGGTAGTAAGACACGGTGCTAAAAAAAATGTATAGCAACCTCGTCGCATCGGTGGTCATATGGTCTAGCGCGTCACTCCGTGTTGGTCTCGATTGCTGGAGACAGTAAATTAAAGCCAGAATAGCTATCGGATGTACACTTGGGGTGTATTATCCTGAATGGTTTCACTCCTTCCCATGATGCAAATTCTGGTACATTTCCTCCAAAATTCTACCTTACCCCTCTTTAGACCATTAGCGTAATTTGCGTATAGCCCGAACGCGTAATAAGGAATGAAATAAAATACGGCAAATTGTGAAAAGTTGCAACTGGACGTAAGGGCAAAATATAGTAGCGCGGCTGACTTAAGGCGATTGGCCCTTTTCATTCGGAGTGAAAATGCAGAGCCATTGGAACAAACGGTTATCTTCAAGATTTTTTTTTTTATTATTTTGCAATTCTCTTTTCGGAAACAGTTTGTTCAAGAATAGAAGTATGTTGATAGTAGTATGGTATAATTTAATAAGTCAGAGGGTGACCTGGCGGTCTAGGGGTAAGGTGTCAGACTTCTATGCTGGCGGCCGGGGTTCGATCCCCGGTCCCGGCAAAGATTTATCTGATTACCAAATCCTTCCTTCACCTCTGACAAGACATCTTGTGAATGTGAGGAATGCCAGGCCTCCACCGTGGTTCGGATTCCACGTTAAACTGTAGGTCCTCCATTTCATCTCACAATCACCCTACCATTACACATTAGCGTAAGTGCGTACAACCCGAACGGGTAGTAAGACG
>CABFVX010003035.1:0-46089 GCA_902151425.1 Timema shepardi | reverse complement strand
AAATGACCAAGAACAGTAGGCACTCAGAGGTACAGACTACAGAGCAAATGTTGAAGCCGAAACCCCAGAAGAATACTACCGCCGGATTGTGTTCTATCCTTATCTGGACGAGATATTAGCTTCATTGAAAGGGGGATTTTCAAACCATAGGGATCTATTAAGAGGACTTGACTGTTTAATCCCAGTAAACGCTGTCAACAAAAAGTTTAGCGACTTGTTACCGGCTTTGGAGTTTTACAAGGATGATATGCAGCACACCAGCAGATATATATTGGAAGCGGAAGGAGCCTTTGGGCATCACACTGGGAAGCTACAGACTCTCCAAAGCCAAAGAATGCTGTCGACACATTAAAATATTTAGATCGAGAAATGTTTCCCAATCTGACAATTCTATTAACAATTTTGGCAATAATACCAGTGACCACATCATCCGTTGAAAGATCATTCTCGACTTTGAAGAGACTGAAGAATTACCTGCGCAACATCACAGGTGAAGACCGGCTAACGTCTTTAGCTTTAATGACTGTACATAGAAACATAAAAGTGAATATCTCAAAAATTATCAATCACTACAATCAAAGCAATAGAAGATTCTCTTTCACTTAAGGGTTTGTGACTTTGTGGCTTGTTCTAATAGTTTTTATTCACCTTATTTGGTTTATTTTTTATTTTTTTGACACTATGGTTTCCCAAGATTTTTAATGCCAGTGTTGATAATATAATCAATATTTAAACACTATTTCTTTCATTTGTATTAGTTTTATTTTCAAAAATAGGCTTTCAGATATTGAGGCCCCCCCCCAAACTTGAATCCTGCATACGCCACTGCATTGGAGGTGTGGCTATTTTCACATTGTTGTTTACTATCCTCTCTTCGTGTTGGTGTATTTCATTAAAATAATCCCTTTTCTTCTTGTTCTGATGGATCAAATAGGTTAAGGGATTGCAGGCTAGAATGTGGGACTAAAATAGAATTATGTTCAAATTAAAATGTTATAGTAACCTACTTCCACACATTTTATAAATAACGATTTAGGGCAGACAACGTGTATAAAAAACTAAATTTAATGAAGTTGTCATCATTTAATAAAAAGGTACAATATTAACAGTCATAAAATCACGAAATAAATTTCACAAGTGACAATATATTCTGCAATAAATATTATCTAAACCTATAAAAAATAAACACCGTGTGTACCAACCATAAACCGGAAAAAGTTTTTCTACACTTTTGTGCGAGTGTGATGAAATTATAGTACACACTAAAGTAAATAAAAAGTGGTTCTAGGATCTAATAATAAATAGCCTTTTACGATAGCAAATTGAACTTTGTCAAACCCTGCACTTTGAGTTAAAGCGAGTTTCTTTTCTTTATTAATTTGCTTCTAATATGAAAACTACACATTTGAAACAAAGGGTAAATTATTATATAAATAAAGTAATTTCTGGTTTCATTAGCCATTTTATTTGAGTCGGATATTTGGAATAAAAAGTTATACATTTAAAAGTATATATTATTCAATATTACTTAATAGGCTACTGGTGTAAAGATTGCGATTGTTTTTTCATCTCACCAAGTCCTTTAGAGCCGTTTCACACGAGGCAAATCTCGATCGACAAAAATCGCCAGTCAACTATCGCTGTGTAGCAGAAAAATCAATACCAACCCAAACAGTGTACACGAAAAATATGGGGCAACTTAAGGGTGACTGTTGATGGGGCGGGCAATTCAGTTGTTTCGTGTGAAACCTGCAAACTACCTCTATCTTAGTCAACAGAGCGATAGTTGACTGGCGATAGTTGCCTCATGTAAAACGACTCTTAAAGATGGACGTAATTGTAGACAGCTAAATTCTCATGTCGAGCGCAACGTCCATTTTTAAACGACATTTTAAATTTTGTTGGCGTGTACTTTGAAAATACAGCTTTGCACAGATAAGTTGTTAGAAACGGAAGAAGTTTGAGTATTGCACATTTATACACTTGCGAATATTATTGAAGAAGACTGGATCAGAATTCAACCAGAGGAAATTCAATGAATTTCTGTTTCAAGCTAGTATCATATGTAATATCTATCAAACACTCGTAATTTTGCACAGACATTCCGATCCGGTTTATCTGAAGCGCAATATAGATTTTGGACCCAGGCAACGTCATCGCTAGAAGATGAAAAGTATTTTTGAAACGCTTTTTTGCAAACCAATTAAATGTTGGACGATGCTGCCATAAATAGTTTCTTCCAGGCTAGATTATTTCTCTTTCAAGAAGTCAGTCAAAGCTGGAAAGCATTCAGACTGTCTTTTTTCCACACATCTCTTACAAAATTCAATTTTACATTCAAAAGACGCTATTCTCTCCCAGCTTGTAGATACCTACACACGATATTACAGATTTAGTTCATTAATTCTTGTAAAAATGTCTGCTATCATCCAATTTTTGAAGCCAAACATCGATAAATATAAAATGGGTGATCAATAAAAAAAATCGAGCGTGGTTCAAAAACTCTAGCAAGAACATTTCCTATAAACAACTATCTTGTTTCTGTATGAAGCTGCAGCGTTGTGTGTTCGCTGCTCATTTCTTCGCAAAGTAATTAAAACATTCTGGCAAGTAGCCTTGATTTAATGTAATTCGCTATCTTAATAACTTCACCCAACACTGTTTTTAGGTCTCTTTCCATCGTTTTGGCGACAAACACTTGTCGATATAGCACACAATGACTTTCGAACAAGGCGGCGCCAACTCTTTGATACGCACCCCGACCTCTGCCGTTTTCCCTGCCTTTGGCCTGACTCCATCAGTGCACACATCAACACACTTTTTCCAACTGATTAGATGTTCTATCATGTAACTATTTATGACTTAAAATATTTATTCTCAAGTTGAAATTTATAGAGCAACAACTTTTGGATTTTATTTTGGAACAAATAACACACAAATACAGGCAATAACTTATTGCTAGCCCTGACACATCTGTTGATTTGTCAAGTTGCAACGAAAAACCAAAGATGCATTTAAGTTGTGACACCAATTATTTTTCTATATCTGTTGATAAATCTTAATTATAGCATTATTATTAGATAAGTGAATTGTTTCAAGTTTCTTTTTTGTTTGCTCATCAAGGAGACAAGCTGCCATTTCAATCGCACAAGGCTTAATTAAGGAATCAGTGATTGTAAGGGCTGTAGATGGCCCGACGTTTCGCCCTAGTTTGACCTCTGACCCCGATCTGTGTGACGTCATCATTACGTGTTATGTCACAACACTCCCTCCAGTAATGGGTTTTCCCTGGTGCCAGTATTTTTCCGTCGTGCTGGGGGTTATTTACCTGAATTTCCCCTCTGGTTATTTCCATGACGACATGGAGTTAGCGACCTGTTCTCTGTGGCTCCTTCAATATCGCAAAGGTTTATTTCTGGAGTTATTTTCCGTTGGTCTTCTATGTAGCAATAGGTTTTCCCTGATGACTCATACCTCGCGGCCATTTGGTGGCTCGACAAGTCGAGACTCGTATCTGGTTACCTTACGTGTTGGGATAAGGTAAGGGACAAACAGGTTTTGCGTGAATAAAACACGATATTACAAACCATTATTTATTATACATTATAGGTTTTACAGATATACATAATATTTATTATACACTTTTACAGGAATGCCACATATATTAGTTTATACGTTTTTCTTCAGTGTATCTTAGCTGTGTTATTAAAATTGTTTTTAGTTCACAATCCAACATGTAATAGTCCAAACCGACGACTTGACGTGTATAGTAGGTAGCACTGATAAGATCAAGGTTTCTTATGTGTGTTTCCACCGTACGCTGTTCTAGGTCGATGCCATCCGCTGATTCTGTTAGCGATTCGCATACATCCACGACGAGTGTGTCGATCAAATCGTTGAAATATCGTGCGACGGGTGTCGACCACATATCCCGTCGGTTGACGGCGACATTGTTGAGGTCCCACACCTCTCACAAAGACGCGCCCAGCTAGGTGCTAGACAGGTGACCCGTTTGAGTCCAGCGTCTTGTTTCTCACTGCTGACGACCATATTGTCACCACACATGCGTCTAAGAGAGTTTTCATGATTAGTCAAACTAATCCTCTGAGGAGGCTGCGTGTTGTTGAAAAACTTTGATATGACCGACTTGTAGTTGCCCAATTCTTGCCACTCTGTACGGTTAAACACCGCACAATTCCCTCCTAATTTTTCTTGCTAGACATAGGGCGTAAAATTGTTATTGACTCATGCCGTCGACGACTCGTTTGGAGTCGACTTCGTCCAGCGGGAACAAAGTGTTGACAATACTGGTGGTGGCGAGCGGCTTCGCCGGCTTTGCTTTGCGGGTGCAAACGTCTTGACCTTCCATGTTGTTTGATCGCTTCGACGACTGTTGTGATTATGGCCGGCACGCCCCTTTTATAGCCGACGGGGGGGAACCAAGGTGCACGCTGATTGGACGCAGCCTCTTGAGGGGTGGCAGGACCATAGCTTCTTGAAAAATGTGTTGTAATATCTCAACACCTTAGCATCGTTGCCTGTATGATTGGTAGACGAGAATAGGGTTAGAGAATGTTCTGGGTGTGATAGATATGTTTGCTTACAGCTTATAAAATATTGGGTTTATATAAATATATTTTAAATAAGTGTTATTGATTTTTAATAATCTTACAAATTTATTTTGAATTGTTAACTTTAAATTAATGGAAAATTCTAATTTTAAACCTCCCCTTGAATAGGGTGGCCATAATTGCTTAAGCCGAAAGTGGGACACTTGTCGTGTCATGCACCCCCCCCCCTCCTATTTAAAAAATCTTTTAGAATTTTATTAAAAATACGATTGACAAATGTTGAACTAAAAGTCCGGCGCCTTTTCAAGGGCCAGTTCTTGCTTCTGTCAATAGGTGGCAGGGTGTGCTACATACAATTTTGAGATTTAAAATGAGTCATTGTTCGACTTGTATTCACCACTGGAATGTTATAGTTATTGTATTTTAAGGAAAAAATGGGTTTTTACATGTTGATATTAAAAACTGGGACAAAGGGCAATTTAAAAAAAGGACAAATTTCTTTGTCTCCAAAGTGGGACAATCCCGATTATTTGGGACGTATGGTCACCCAACCCTTGAAGATATTTTTTCCCCCACTTATATTCACCCCCCCCCCCTCCACCACACATTTTACCAGTGTTTTATTTTAAAATTTAACATGTTCAGAATTGTATGTGTTATACCTTCTTGTTAAAATTCAGTGAAGAGAACACAAAGTAGTTATTTATATTAGTTGTGTATATGTGTCCCCCTCCGCCTCCTCTGTATCAAAAACTAATAAATTTAAAATTGTAATATTCAATTTGTTATCTGGAGGTGTCCTTATATCTGCCTGCTGAACTAAAATTTTATACACCAGCATTTTTATTCTATTTGTATACACCTCCTTTTCATATTTAAAATTCAAAATTTTCAAGCTCTTGTGATTATATGAAGTGGTCCGTTTACTTTCCTTCTAAATTTCAGTTTTCTACCACATTGAGAAGTATGTTTTTCTATTAGTTTGGGAAAATTTAAACCCCTTTCCCTCCCCATTTTTCCAACTACCTTGATTTCAAATTTAAGATTTATTTGGTTATCTGAAGTTATTCTTCTACCTGCCTACAAAGTTAAAATTTTCTACCACACCTAAAAGCTTTTTTTCTGTTTGTAAACTCCTCCCTTTCCTCCCCTATTAACCTGAGTCCCATTAAAGGAATTGCAATTTTTGGACTTTAATGAATATGTTGAGTGTTTCCTTTAGTTTCCAGCCAAATTTGAATTTCATTCCACAACAAAAACTAGTTATTTCTATTTGTTTTTGAAATTTTGAACCTCCCCACTCCCTTTTATCCAAATCAATTTTAGTAATTTCATATTTTAAGATTTGTATGGTTATCTGGAGCTGTCTCTACCTCTCTGCCAAATAACTCTTTAAATCATCTGAAAAGTTTTTTTCTAACCTTCCATTTCTTAGACAGCCATTTTGAAATATTCCATTTTTATATTGTTTTGGTTAAATGGGGCAATCCCTCTACCTTTATGCCAAATTCCAGTTCTCCAAGCTAATCCATCCAATTTTTTATTTAACAATCACAATGTTCCAATCCCCGTTTCACCCCTTTGGGGGTGGAATTTTACAAAACCACTTTTATAAAATGCATAAGACCTGAAAGGAATCTTTCAAGATTCCAGGTCAAGGGGTTCAGGAGGTACAGTGATAGTGAGTCAGGGCTTTCGTCTTTATACATAAAGATTGATATAGATAACATTTTATTAAGTAGTTGATGAAAATTATTTTTTTTTCGCTGCACTTAAGTAGCCAGTTGGATTATACACATGTTTGTAAAACTATGTGGAGTTTTATCTGTGCAGGTCTTTATTCATAATGATAATTTATTAAATATTTGACTAGGCTTGTTAACAATGAACTTTTTCAACCTACTTTTATATCTGCAGAAATGAAGTCGCATGGATACATTATTCAGGTGTTTGGAATAAAAATATTATAGCCTTTATTTTATGAAAAAAATGTGTTAGCAGTAATATCTATTTTTCCAATCAGAGAGCAGGAGGCGTGGTCACGTGACCAAATCCGGCCAATCAGAGCGCTGTACTACCTGGGAATTACCACTACTAACATTACTACTCTCCCTCACCACCAGGAGACCCTAGCATCGGGAATCCAGGAGAAAGTGATCTTCCTTACACGGGGTGCCGTGTGGCTCACTTCACAAAGTGCGGTGTGGATCACTTCACGAGGTGCGGTGTGGATCAATGTTAATCCTTATGGGAGAAAGTGCGCTGGAACTGTCAATTCATCCACTACTGCTGGGTAGGGAGAAGACTCTTTTGGAGGAATAATTACTTAAAACATAATATTCTTGAATTATGAGCAAATATTAGTTTACAAATTAATAAATCTAGGGTGTGGCTATTAAATAACCGGAATGATGCTGCTTCCAGCAAACTGCGAGCGTGCCGCGACATATTTGAACATGACTGTGTCTGATGGTCCTTCCCCCGCCCTGAGCTCGCTAGACAAGCCAGCAGGTCGCTCAGTTTGACTGTAGCAGTTGATTGAATTAGTCTACACACTAGTGGCGCGTCGGAAAAATTCCAAGTGGTCAGACGGAGCAACGGGTTAACCTCAAGTTTCTTGTTAAATTAGGAAAAACGGCCACAAAAGCTTATGTAATGTTGAAAGAAGTCTACGAGAATGAATGTTTATCCCGCACACAAGTTTTTGTGTGGTTTAAACGGTTTAAAGAAGGGCGTAAAACGACCGAAGACGATCGGCGCCCAGGACGGCCCTTAAAGTCAAAAACGGACGAAAACATTGGTAAATTAATCCGCGCTGATCGTCATCTGAGCATCCGAGGGCTTGCTGAAATGATAGGAATCGACAAAGAAAGTGTTCGACAGATTTTGCATGAATCATTTAACATGCGGAAGGTTTGCGCAAAAATTGTGCCGAAACTCCTCACTCCCGAGCAAAAGGAATCAAGACCGAACATTTGTACTGACATCCTAAACAACATCGCCACTGATCCAGATTTGTTAGACAAGGTGATTACTTGTGATGAATCGTGGTTTTTTACTTACGATCCCGAAACTAAGAGGCAATACATGCATTGGAAGATCCCAAGCTCGCCAAGGGGGGAAAAAAAAGCCAGGATGAGCAAATCCAAATTCAAAGCAAGGATGATTATCTTTTTCGACATTCGTGGCATTGTCTACGTTCACTGGGTACCCGAGGGTCAAGACGGTCAATCAACATTTCTACATCGAGGTTCTGACGGCCCTACGTGAGTGTGTGAGAAGACGAAGACCCGATTTGTGGAAGACCAAGTCCTGGATCCTTCACCAAGACAATGCACCAGCCCATTCTGCTCTTTCTGTGAAAGCGTTCCTCGCAAAATACGGCATCACCGTATTGGAACATTCACCGTACTCGCCCGACCTTGCCTCCTGTGACTTTTTTCTATTTCCCAAGGTCAAGTTGGCGCTGAAGGGGACAAGATTTGAAAGTGTGGAAGCGGTTAAAGCAAAAGCGATGGAGGTTCTCAATCAGCTAACAGAAGAGAACTTCCAGCACTGCTTTCAACAATGGAAACTTTGTATTGAGCTGTGTAGGGATCACCAAGGGGAGTATATTGAAGGCGATAAAACTTCTGCTGTAATTGGTGACAAATAAAAAGTGTTATGACTTTAGTCTGGTTATTTAATAGCCATACCTCGTATAGATAAATTATACATGTATACGGTATTTATTCCCAATTTAAACATTACTAATTACATAGTTTGCATAAACAACATTGGATTTAGAAACTAGTCTATATAATCATGGGTATGCTGTGCAGGACTAGCATACCCAGAGAATATGCCACTGGTAAAATTTAATTTTAATGGTTTATGCAATTTTGGAGCAAAATTACTCTTTTGGTATACCAGGTAAAGTATCCTTGATTTTAATATACCTTTTTTTTTATCACCGGGTCTTACTACCCGTTTGGGTTATATGCTCATGTACTAAATAGGCTAATAGTTTAAGGGATTAGGAAGTTTATATTTAGAGGAAGTGTATCTGCATATGCGTAGAGGGAGAAGAGAAAACCATTTTGTAAAAACTGCCCTAAGTACACCCTAGCGAGATTCGAAACATGATATCCTTGTCATTGGCCGTCTATTCTACTGTTAGAGTAGTGTAAGACCATGCGACCACCAAAGTGGGTAATATACATGTTACTTAAAATTTTGACACAGGTGATTTGTTCATTAAAGTAGTATCCTGATTTAATTATATGTAAATAACCCATTTTAAAGTATTTTACCTATTGGTTGAGACTTATAGAAAATACTCCTAGATTTACACGTGCATGTAATCTACACGCAACTTTATGGAACAAAACTATAATCCTACTTGTATAATATTAATATAATATTTAGCACCACGTCTTACTACCCGTTCGGGTTATACGCTTTAAGTACTAATTACTCTAATGGATTAGGAATTGGGAAGGTTGAATTAGAGGAAGTGAACCCGCATTTGCGTGGAGGGAGAGTGGAAAACCATTTAGGAAAAACCACCCCCAGTTCACCCAACCGAGATTCGAACCTCGATCTCCCCGTCCTCAGCAGTCGAGCTCAACACAACAAGCAACAATAAAAAACTATTGTAAATTGTAAACTTTCACTTGGTTGTAGTTTTATGAAATATAATTTTCTCATTTCTTACAATTTACAAATGAATTCTTTTGAAAATTGTAGGCTTGCAACCTGCCCTAGGTGGGATGCCTAAGATTTTTTTTCATAAAAACCGCAAAAAATACAGCACTTTCCCCACATGTTATTTATATTAAAAGGATGTAAAATTAAGAAATTAAAACTATCAACAAAGAGGCAAGAAGAAAGCCTTTTTGTGATAAGGTAGACTATGATTCAATAGAAAATAAATTCTAAATAACCTTTTCGTTAGCAAGTTTGCCACGGTTCTTCTGAATACTAGTAATTATGTATTTTTCTTCTTTATGAGAAGGTAGAAAACCTTTTTAGAACAAAACAATCGACGAGGAATGAGGGGGAGGATACAGCCAACACTGCCCACAAAGGATCAATTTGTGTAATTGAAATACAAAACAAAAAGCAACAACCGATAGCTCTCAATAACTTGAGATATGTTTCAACTCCAGAATACAAGAATTTTCAAAAAATGCTGGTTAAATCAGAGTAGTTGCACAACCAGGTTCTATAATTTGAGACAAATACCATTTAGAAAGCAATTTTATGATTAATTATAGGGCCTAGACAAAATTAACATACATGAAAAACCGCACTTCTAAAGGTGAGGTCAAGCCAGGTGTTCAGAGTTTTTTTTTTTTTACAAATGGTTACCAACTCTACCTCAATGCAAATTCATACTTGCGCCCAAAGAAACACAGAAAGAATAATTGTTTTGTAGGGGGAACTTAGCGATAGATAGTCTTATAATTTAAATGAATGATATTATAATATTTAGAACCACGTCTTACTACCCGTTCGGGTTATACGCTTTAAGTACTAATTACTCTAATGGATTAGGAATTGGGAAGGTTGAATTAAAGGAAGTGAACCCGCATTTGCGTGGAGGGAGAGTGGAAAACCATTTAGGGAAAAAAACAACAAAAAAACAGTTCACCCGACCTGAGCTTCGAACCTCGATCTCCCTGTCCTCAGCAGTCGAGCTCTATACAACTAGCGCATTAGCCAACTACGCCACCGAGGCGGGTAATTTAAATGAAAACCACTGAAATACCTAAGTGTAAAGTTAAATTGCCAGCTACAACAGCTAAAAATTAGGCTTGGAAATTTTTTGCTTTGTGTTATTTTTTTTTAAATGCTTGTAAATTGGAATCATAGTTATTTAAATAAACCTTCCTAAAGATTAGCTTGTATTTTTAATATGGACAATTTTATCTCTTTTGGACTCCTAAGATCGGACATACAATCTAATACCAAATTGTGAGAGACTGTTTTTTTTTTCTTCAGATTTTAAAACAAAATGTCTCTTGAGCTATCTAAATGAGTGCCAGAAATATACTCTATAGGAATCTGTATATTTTTTTTAGTGAAAATTGCTAGGCTATATAATGATTACAGTTTTCAGATGGACATTTTTAGTAGAGAAACATTGCACTATATTCAGGCCAATATGGAGTTAAAAAATGTGAAGTGAGTCCTGTAATGTCCTATTAATAGACCCTACAAAACTTGTAATAATGAATATAAAAGTATATAACTAAATATTCATTGTTTTGTGCCAGTTCAGGATATTACAAAGTCGAAACATAGTCTTCTAGCCTTATAGTATTTCGGGCTAGTAACAAACTTTTGTCAAAAGGTTTTTTTAATACATAATAATAAACCAATATAGAGCAATTGAGTTCAGTAAAGAATATAATGCAAATAGACCAATTTTATTATTTGACATAATCTACAAGGTCACACTTTTCCAATATCTCATTTACTACATTTTTTGGTGAACGATTTGCATTCACCAATGTGATTCCGGGGTTTCTCATTCGTTTGTATGCTTCAATAAGACTGAAACAAATAGAAATTAACACACAGTAATAATAAAATAAAATTAATCATACACTGATTTACATTATTATTATTATTATTATTGTGTATTGGTAAGGTGATTGTGAGATGAAATGGAGGACCTACAGTTTAAAGTGGAATCCGAACCACGGTGGAGGCCTGGTATTCCTCACATTCACAAGATGTGATTAATACAAGGCTTGTCAGAGAAGAAGGAAGGGTTTGGCAGTCAGATAAATATGTGCCAGGATCGAGGATTAAACCCTGGGCCCACAGCCCAGAAGTCTGACATCTTACCCCTAGACCACCAGGTCACTCTAATTTACAACAAAACAAATACCTGTATTATGATTAGTTAAAAGTAAATATTCTATTATATATATGGAAGAAGGTTCACTAGATATGGATAGAAACATATAAAAGAGAACAAATACACTATGTTAACAATGAAAAGCAAAACACAATTCACACTTTACATGGCTGCCACTACACAAAGAGGTAATGTCTGTCTCTTGAAGAAAAGGGATTGTTACGGCTCAATTTATCAATCAACGTTTCACTCTACTGGAACATCAGGGGGATGTATGAAACAAGCAATGCACATTATTATAAAAGAGGAAATTGATAAAGAATGATAGAATTCTTAGATAGAAACATGATAAGGAATAAACAACATAGTAAATAATAAATATATTGATGTGTAGAGTTCAATCTGACACCTTAGCTCGGTGGGTAGCGTGTCTCTCTACAGAGCTAAGGGTCCTGGCATGGTCGAAAAACTTATCATTGGTGAAATGTGGGTTCACCCTTTCACAGTGATAAATTAACGGCTGGGGACTGGATGTTGTGCTTGTCCTAGTCTTAAGTTGGATTATAAGGCATATTACTAGCTAGCCAGAAGTGGAAAATATATGGCTTGAATAAAAAAAACTGACCCAGGCCACAGACTAAAAAAGAGTACGTAAAAATGTGTAGAATTTAGTAAGCACAGTTTAAACATTGAATAGCAACTTCTTTATGAGCGCACAAACCAAACACAAAGATACAAACAACAAACGAGCTGGTTGCTGTGACCAAATGGTTATTGGGTTCGGTTACAAGTTTGATATACCTTTCTTTGATCCAAAGCATTGCATAGAATTGTTAATCTCTAAGTGTATTTGTTTTATTATTTGGAAACTCAGATTTGGGGTTTGGTTTTAGAATTAGGTTGAATTAATTAACAAATCATTTAAAGGACTTATGTTTTTGGGTTTATTTACAGGTTCTTGAACATAGTGGATTACTACCACCTTGAAATAAACTCATAATGTTGAATTTTGGACTAGTGATCATGTAAACCATGTTGAGTTAGCAATTGATAAAATTTGTTTTACAAGTTTAATTATTCAATTGCAAAACACAAGATGATTTTAGCACAAGAATCCAAACACAAATAAACATTTATTTTGACATGACCTGACTACTAAGCCTTCAAACAAAGGCTGCCTCACTTATTCCTGAAGGTTGAATTGTCTTGGAGAGTCCTTTCCTCTGGGGTGTTGGTAGTGTTGCGTCCAGTGTGACGGGCCACACGATTATACTCGCCCACAGATAAGAACACAACCATATCAGGTCGCAGAAGGTCAATGGGCCAGTTGTAGATAGGATCCCCCTCAGGGGGCAGCACCATACTTTCACCCACTTCTGAGGCTATGGTGTAGGCTGCTGTACTGTGCCAAAACCTGCATCACACCACGGGATAGAGAATGTAAAAACAACCAGAAAAAAGCTTTATCATGATTGCCGAATAAACTATCAAATCAAGCTACATAAAGAGGGTGAAAAAAAAAAACCTCCACAGTGTGAGCCTGCAAACAAGAAATACTGATTGAGTGGCCACTGCAGTTAGCAATGGCTAAAATTTGCAGATAGAGGGTGTCATGTGGTCAACACGAGCCCTATGGCTGATAATATCAGTTTTATGGATCGGAGCTGCTATTAATTATTTCAAGTAGCTTTTCATTTGTCCTCACAAGAATGAGTTTAAGCCCATTCCAGACTCACAGCTTCACAAATTCTGGAAGCACCATGGATTGGACCCGGGACCTCTGGATCTGTAGCCACTATACCGCAAAGGCAGTAAATATTTTATATAGTATTTTTTTTATTATAAAAATAAGATATTGAAATGAGTTCTCTTTACTTATGATGGTGACAATATTTTATTATATTTTTTAATGCGGCCCTTCTAGTATTTTTTGTTTTTAAAGTGGCCCTTATGAGCAAATGAGTTTGACACTTGACTTAGACCATTCGGCCAATAAAGCAGGCTACCAGTAATTAATTGGTCACATGACTCGTCTGATGTTATAAAAGTTGTTTAAGTAAGTATCGAGTACTTAGTCGGGGGATGGAGGGTGGGTAGGGCCTCCAGGTTTATACACCTTCTTCTTCCCTACACATTGTAATATCCCTGATTTGACCCTAAAGAATATTTGAAAGCATTGACAATATTATCCTCTTAATTATATATATATATAATTTGAATTTTATATTTTATTACTTGGCACTTAAAGCACGTCTTCTTCTAAATCATCCAGGTATGATAGTTACCAGATTCTAACTAGTATGTATGAAAAAAGTGCATTGAGCAAAAACATTTAGTAATGAATAAAATGATAAAGTATTAGGAAAAAAGTAGAACACAAATAAAAGAAAAGACACTAACACAAATTTACACACACTTCAATATTTTGATGCTATTAAAGCACCTTCCTCAGGAAGTAGTAGTAATTAGACTGAAGAGGATGTTGTCTTCAATAAATAAATAGGAAATTACTAGTTATTTCTTGTTTTTAAGTTCACGCCCTGAAGGTAGGAGGCATCAGCTACTGTAAATAACTTCAGTGTGTGACGTAAAGTCGAGTCAAAACTACAATGTTAAAGTCTTTCAAAAATTAACTTCCTGCTCTCGAACAAACCAGAATAATGTAGATGTTTAAATTGGGGCAGTTTCCGGTTCTCAAACATTCTAGTAAGTTCTATTGAACTGAGGTATACCAAACGAGTGGTGCAATCTTGGAGCCACTGTGAGCTCGGCTCTTGTGCAATATGATCATTTTTCTATCAAAGTTATCAATAACTATCATTGAATACACTAATATCTACTTTATCTGATGTTATTTGTTTATATCACAAAAAGTGAAGCCTAATGTAGGGGAGTGATAATAACTATTACGTAAGATAGCAATAGGCACACAACGTGGAACGAGCTAATAAGTGACGTTACAAATGGCGTCAAACAGTGGGGCCCGTTCTAGTAATGTTACAATTGGTGCACAATGTAGAGGCAATTACAAGAAAGTTACAATTGGCATCCTAATTAGGGGCAAGCCACGAAGATGTTACAAATGGCGTAAAATGCAAATTTTAGAGACATAAAATAAATAAATATATATTATTATTGAGTGGTAAATTATTGTAACCCATTCATTCTCTGGCGCGGGTGTTGAAGAAATTCTTTGTTTGTCTGAACATACCCTGGAGTGGGCACGAATTGACGTTTCATTGCCATAAGTTATTGTAATGCCATCTATCAATGAACCACGGTACCTTTATCCAGTTTGAATAATTCATAATGAAGCTAATAGATGGGGCTACCAATTCAATGCTATACCATGACAATAAATAAATAAACGAGAAAATGAATGGCAAACATATGTTTCGGATCAAAGTATACGAGCAAAAAAATGACTGCCGGGTCTACGAATATCGCTGTGCTAAAAATGTGGCAATTTATTATAATTTGTTACATATAAATTAAGTGCTCATATGAGTCATAGAGTTGTCTAAAAGTTTGTGTGACTGCAGAAATTAATTCCTAGGTACATGTGTGATGGATATAGTCGAACTATTTAAAAACAAATTAGAAATTTCTTATCTTCAGATAAAAATAGCTTTCTAATAGTATGAGGACATTTCTTAAAATCTCTATGTAATTGTCTTGATTTTTTGCTAAATTATTCATATAGATTTGATTTTTTTTAAAAACTAGTCTTTTTAAATTGTTAGATACTCTCTAATGGGTAGAGTATAGCCAAATATAACATTCACACAAAATAATAATGTACTTGTATTATAAGTTGAAGAAAAGCACCACCAAAAAAAATAAATATATATTTTGGTCAGAGAAATTTAGAATCCATCCCAAAACTAAACATAGCTCCTACCTGTCAACAATGACGGGTATATGGTGACAGAGGTATTCTATTTCAGCCGCCGCAATGTAGTTGCCAAGGGCATAGTACGCTCTGCGCAGAGCAATGGGATGAGTATCAAATTTTTCCCGCAGTGTCAGAAGACATGATGGAGGTGTGCTCATTTTTTTCGCATTGAGTTTGCTAGAGAGCTTCTTACTGAGAGTGGTTTTACCTGCCAATACAACAAGAATGTTTAAGTGTGGTCTTCGTGCCTTAGTTTATAAAGCCGAGGAATTTGTTTTGACTAATGTACAGCATGATAGAAAGCTCCAAATGATCAGTTGGCAGGTAACCAATGCCAATGATAAATTTCTCCATTTAATAAAAATATATATTTTTTTGCACAATTTCTTACTAACCATTCAGGTTATATGTTTAAGTACTAAGTGCGCTAATGGGTTAAGGATGAGGAAGATTGAATTTAGAATAAGTGTACCCACATTTGTGTGGAGAGAGTGAAACCTTTTATGGAAAAACCACCCTCAGTACACACGGCCGAGATTGAACCACAATCTCCGCGTCATCGGCAGGCTATTCTATTGTGAGAGTAGCGCCTAAGAACATGCGGCCACCAAAGCAGGCGGTAAAAGCAATTCATGTGATTAATTTTTGAACAAATGAGCAGATTTTTACTATAACAATATTGGATAATATTTACTCAAATGTAATATATTTTTAGAAGTAAGCTTCGAAAACTTTGAGAGCACTCTCCAAATATTTGTCAACTTCAACTTTGTTCAGGTCGGAGCTTTGCCCCCCACCCTCAAATAAAGTAGGAGGTTGGAATAAACATGTACGTTTAGTTTTTGACATTTTGTGTTCTTATGTAAATCATAAATTAGTATTTCAAAATTGATACACTTCTTAAGTTTAGAAATTCCTAGAATTTTACAAGTTTTCCAGACCAAAAATATACATTTTCCTGGTATTTTGTATGCAAATCAATAAAACCCAACTCGCTTTGGTGGCTGTATGGTTTAAGGCGCTACTCTTGCAGTGGATTTGACCATCAATGATGGGGAGATCATAGTTCGAATCTTGGTGGGGTATACTGAGGGTGGTTTTCCTCCCCTCTCTCTCTCTCTCTCTCCATGCAAATGTAGGTAAACATCCTCTAAATATAACCTTCCTAGTGCCTAAAACTATTAGCATAATTAGTACATAAGTGTAGGCCTACAACCTGAATGGGTAGTAATAAACAGTGCAAAAATAACCCACCAACTAATAGATAACAATGGGTTAGGTTCTTCTGCTTTATACCTATAGAATTATTGCAAAAATTCCTGAAAATTCCAGTGACTCACTTTTCCCCTATCCTGTATAGGCCCTACAGATTAAAAATTGCACTCATTATAACTATATTAAAATGAAACAACCATACTCTCTTACATCAAAAACTGAATAAATAAAACATTTGTGAATAACAATAAAGCAGTTGTAGCCTCGAAAAGTAAGATGAATGTAACAATCATCAGTTGATGGGGGTGTGCGTGCAGGTTGGTCACCTAAACTATCACTTCAATATTGTGATAAATATTAATGTTGTATACAAATTAGATCCACGCAAGCTACACCACCAAAACAGACAAGACGAGACTGACATCTTTGGCTGCATGCCCATCGGTGCGGGGTTGCGTATTTTTTTACAGCAGTAATAAGCACATACATATTTAAAAAAAAAATAAATTTACCAGAACCATCCAGGCCTTCCAAAACTATAAATGGATGTTTTTTGACGTCCTCTGATGCTGTTAGGTTAAGTTTGGATTTATTATTTTCAATCTGAGTCTCATAAATGGAAATTAATTCTTGAACTTCGTTCAGATTATAATACTGAAAAATAAGTATATATTATATAAATAAATACTGAAAACAAAATGAATGGGTTAAGCTTAGCAGTAATAATAAATACAAAGCAATAAAATATCCATTGTAAATTAAATAACAGAAAATTAACTTTTTGTAAACGTTTAATCTTTAAAAATAATTTATCATACATAGTTTTACTACCAAAATTTGTTCCCGCACATAGGTGACTAAGTGTTTATTACCAACTAAGGATTTGGCCAATATCTTTTGAAAACTTGAGGTGGCAATAAAAACCTTTCTGTTTAGTCGAGTCAATCAGCTTACCACTATTTTATCACTACAAAATTTCCTGTGTTTACAACATTTTTCAAAAAGAGTTTCAATCATTCTATACAAAAGAGTGAAGTACATTGAAATTAAATTTTATTTTTCAAAAAAATTAATCCGGTACTAATAATGTGAAGTCAGTGATGTTTAAAACAAGTTCATATGATCTTGGCATAGAAATAAATGCAGTTTATACAACTCTCTAGTTTTTCAGTTAGCTCACTCTTTTGTGTAAAGTCTTGGAATTTAAAAATGTTATTTAAATGTTCTAACTTAACAAATATGTATGTTTTTTTTTATCGGTTTCTGTTGTTTAGAAATTCCCTGATTTTCCCGGTTTTTCTCCCAAACACAAAAATTTCCCAGTTTTCCAGGCATGTAGAAACCCTGATTAAGTACTAGCCTATTTTTGAAAATAGTATTCTAGCAACAATTTAGTGGTGTTATTGAGGTTCAATTCCAAAGTGCATGACTTTTGTTAATAAACTTGAAGATATGTCCCAGCATCGCCATCTTGATAATCAGCTTACTGTTTGAAACTTGTTTATATTCTATTATATTGGTATGTTTTGGCACTTAAATTATCAAAGATTGATACATGGGTGTGTCAATACATTCACTATATTACTTGACAAAATAAGAATAATTTCATAAAACTGTCCAAATGACATGGCTATACATATATATTTATACAAAAGATAAGTACTGGGTTTACATTGTGCTACAATTTTACATAATTCCTTATTACTTTTTTATTTCCAGACCCAGACCATCCGTGAAAAATCTATTTATGTAATAATATGTTTGAATAAAAGGGATGAGATTTTGATGAAATTATGGAAAGGTTTGCAAGAAAGTTTCACAAAATCGGTTCTACAGGCAAGGAAATTTGTGACGACCTAGTTAGGTCCACTTGATCTGTTTATCTCGAGATAAGATCTGAGTGCTCAGGAGGACCTCATGTAAGCCATGAATCTGTGAGCCATGTGTACAATGCAGATAAAATAGTTTCAGTTTGTTATGTATCCCGCAAATTAGGTTTAATTTTTTTTTTATCATTGCGTCTTACCACCTGTTCAGCTTATAAGCATATATAATGTCTGTAATGTGGTAGAGATGAGGAATTAAGCATTTTAGAAGTAATATACTCACATTTGCATGGAAGGAGAAGGGAAGGGACCATCTGTATAAGATGTCAGAAGTCAAGAAGTCAGTTTAAACCAAGTTCACCCACATTAGTGTGAAGAGATGATGATAATGAATAAAAAAATATATAGAAAACTTCCCCAGAGCACTCATCAGTAATATGAACCCTGACTTCACCTCACAAACAATCCAATTTATTGTGAGCCTAATGCCTTAGTTCCCCTGACCACTGGTAAGAGTAGTTGTTTATAACAAAGTTTGTTCTATAAAGATAGAAGATTTAAATGATTTATCTTAATGATCCTTTATAAGTGATGATTTACAGTGACTCAGTGGTATTAAACTCACTTAGCATGTCGAATATTTACATTTTGATTCGTACGTCCAGATTTATATTCTATTCTATTTAAAAAAATAAGCGTACATGCCAAGACTTTACATACAATTGTTTTGTTGTTGCATACTAAAAATTAAATAGCAAAATATTAAAGCAATGATCGCTGACCTAGTTACTATGATGGTGAAAATTAGTTACTAATAGATATTTCTGAGGACGGGGAGATTGAGGTTCAAATCTTGGTCGGGTGAACTGAGGGGGGTTTTTCCTAAATGGTTTTCCACTCTCCCTCCACGCAAATGTGAGTTCACTTCCTCCAATTCAACCTTCCCAATTCCTAATCCATTAGCGTAATTAGTACTTAAAGCGTATTACCCGAACGGGTAGTAAGAAGCGGTGCTAAATAAAAAAAATAGATATTTTATAAATGATGGTTGGCAGTATTGCTAGTACATCATAACTGGACTCGTGAATATACCAATACCATCGGTCTTTTTGGTTTGCCAGATAAAGGAGGTAAGGGATTAAAATCCAGGCTGGATGTACTGAGTTTATGTTTCTTAAATAATTTCACACTCTGGATATTTGTAAATTCGGGTACGCTCTCTCCAAGTTTTATTTTCCTAGCCCCTACCTGATTTGTGTGAATACGAGGATAGCCCGAACAAGTAGTAAAACATGGATTACGAAATTAATCAGAAGGGAAGTGCCCGATTAACAATTTGTGAGGATTAGAACCGTCATACCTACCTTACGAAACATAAAAATGGCTGTTGGGATGCCAAAATATAATCACTTCCACTGTCCCTTTATATAATATTATTAAGGAGCACAAGAACAGGATAGTGGAGGGAAGAGTTAATAACTTTTAGCACCACGTGTTAATCCAATATTAGATCACCTGAACTTGATTTAAACTCAAACTCTATAACACTTTCTAGATCAAATGAGACATGCTAGCACTCAACTAACTTTTTCAAGTTTATCATAGATTTCACGCCAAAATTAATTTAGGTGGTATACTTCTTTGACAAGTGCTAATTTTAATATTTAAACTTACTAACAAACCTTTGGATGTTTGAGAAACTCAAATACAGAATCACAAGAATGGTATACAGATTTTATCTGATCTGATCCAGTATTTCTTCCTGCAGCCATGACCTGAACATAAACAAAACATATAAGCTACAATTTTAACCAATTGTTTCACACTTTTTTTTTAAAACCTTATAATTTGTATAGGTGCTTTATACCAATCGAGTTATTAGTGCTTTGGAGTAAAGTTATACTCAACTTCAAACTATGCTTACCCACCCGATTTTGACTAAACACGGGAAGGGGGGAGGTGGCAATTGCTTCCCCTGAGAGTCTGAGGTTTTATAAATATTAGAAGTAGGCTAATCCCACCCAACAGTGTTCTTAACTAGCGCTGAAGCAGTGCCCCTGGCCAACAAACAGTGTCTCATAGAATATAACTAATAAACTAACTACTAGCACCCGGTATCAGGCTGATAGCTTGGCGCATGCGCAAGCAATTCTAACAGCATCCGCCATTCATAGTGTCAAGGTCAAGTGGCCACCCACAAATTTGGATGGATTCTAAACATTTTTCTTATGTTGTATCCTATTTTCAAGAGATAAGGATTACCTTAAAAAGCGTTTTTGAGGCTTCAATTTAATAAGTTTCCCCCCAGACCCTCCTGTAGCCCCTGGAGAAAAAGCCTGTGGGCGCCCTTGATTAAACATATACATTTTTTTTTTCCACTAGGGATGAAACCTTCCAAGTCTTCGAATCTTCAAATATATTAGAATATTCAAGATTTATTAATTGGGAAAAATACTTCAGATTTCAGTTAGCAAAACCTTTGAATAATTTATTTTTCTAATTTAGAAAATGGCTTTTTAAAAAAGAGCTGCTTATTAGTGGTAAAATATACTGATAGACCTAGACTATAGACTCACAGAGAGGAAAGAGGTTTGTAATTACCTTGAGGAATTTTCCATTCAATGTCCCTAGTAGCCTAGACAATATTCGGTAGACTATTAAACCGCGACTTAAGATCAGGAAAAGCATAATCCAATGTTTACAATAGGCCCTCATTTACCACCTTTTAAAAAAAATGCCTGGCATAACCTAACCTCACATCTGATATTTTCTTATGAGGCAAATAGGTAGAAAAAAAAAGTATAGTCTTAATGGGGCCCCAAGTCAAAAAATACTAAAATGTTGCTATTTTATTGTGCAAGTAAGTTATAAAAAAATATTTGTCCAGTCCTAAATTACCGTTATGATGAAATATATTTTGTGTGTGTTTAAATGATGTACGGTAAACACCGATTTATGGCAGTAGGCATGTAAAGGTGTACACGAGCCAAAGTCATGCATGTATAAAATGTATGTGCCGGTAGCCCTACCGGTAATTGTAGCAAGTAACTTGGGGTAGCAGACAACTTTTATTTGCCATAAAACAATACCAATTATTTGTAAGACTTGGGTGGTAGTACGCTTTATCTATCCGATTATAGGCTCTTTTTCGTTGTTATGGTACAATGTTTAGATAATTTATTCACTTCATTACGAACACAAGAATACACAGAATCAAATTACACCAACAGTTATAAATTTTTAACACTTTTAATAAATGCATTTAACAAAACTCGAAACAAGATCAACCAAATCACTTTCAAAATGTAAACATTGATGATGAAGTGTAACTTACTCATGATGTTTTGCTTTACACTTGTGATCCTGCGTACTAAAATAGCAACCATGACATGTAACTTTACCGTTATACTATGTGCTACACCCACGATGCAAACTTAAACAGATGTCATCATATGATGTGTAGGCCTACCACCCACATTAAATTATTACATTAAATAGAGTAGTTTATAATCATAAATTTAATTTACCAACACATGGACGGTCAGGCTAAGCTGGGTTGGGCCAGTGTAATAAAAATGAATATATAAATTAGGTATCTTATTACGGCAATGCCGTAGTCAGATGTGAAATATTAATCCATCAATTAGGTCAGTGGAACTTATCCTTATGGCTTAGGGTCTTAACTTTTTTTTTTTTTTGCTCGAATTGGTTCTATGTGTTTTTATGTTTGGTGAAATTAAAGCTGATAGGTATTAATATTTTAGCTAACTTATTTTTAAGAAAGAAAAAGCTGAGAGGATATAGTGCACTACTCCCAAGATTTTATTCTGCTTCCCTTTTCCCCCCTACAACAAAAAAACACCCCAAATTAATTGGAACACCTCAATAAATTAAGCTTAGGTATAAACCTAAAAACTATATAAGTATTTTTCCAAGCCCAACCTTGAACCTACTTGCATTGGTACATACGTTTAATTTTACTTAAAAAATAGCTTCAGAAATATTTAGCCTAGCCTACATATTTTCATCCTTATTTTTTACATTAAATTATGGTAGGCCTATTTAATATCCATACCTCTGTAGTGACGTCAGCTTTCAAGTTCCTAACAAAAATTTTCAATCTGAAACAATAATAAAGAATATTGGCTCATAATTTGGAAAGTTTAACATGTATAGTGGACTCGGGTTAAAATGACTATTTTAAAATACAAAACAAATAATTTGCAGTCACAATTGAAAATAATTTACTATATTAATGTATAGGTGTTTATATCATTTATAAAAAGTGACATATATGTCTTAACGAATTCATTAATAATAAATGTTAAACTGACCAAAAAGTTTTATCTCTATCTGACTGACTAGTTATAAAACTGGAGACGCTTAAAGTTTCTGTACTTCCCCGACTTTATCTTGTATCTAAAATATTATAAAGTACAACGTTTAATTACATCGAAGGAAAACACTTAACTAGTTGTACCGTTATAATTAAAGAGCCTAAACTTACTGAGTAAAGTTACACACACACAAAACTCGATAAATGAATCTAAAGCCATTTAAATTCAATATTTTTTGTGTTTTAAATATCATTATAATTTGATTATAAATATATTGTTGGTTTGCGCTACTTAAGACTGCCAGAATATCTATAAATCAAAACTGCCATTATTACTCATAATATTGGATACAATATTATTCTAAAAATATCTGTATTAATTAACTGACTTTTATACAGTATTTTTAAAACAATTAATAAGTATAATAAGTATTACATTAAACCATAGATAGTGAGATAAAACTCTTAGGTATATTTGTTTTTGTTTAGAGCAGAGTCTAAGATATACAGATCTGGCTAGTGGCTACTCTTTAGTTCCAGTGATCAGATATTGAAGCCAAGTGGTATTAGTGTCGTTACGGAATAGCGCGCGCTCAATTTAAATTTTGAAGAAAAGTTTGAACCTCTAATTTTACATTTTACTGTTAAACAGTAGTTATTTCATCCCGAATGCGGTAACTAGTAAATAAAAATAATAGCTCACAACAAATTATAATTTAATTTCATTTGCTTGTTGATATAAATTAATTTAAATTTATTTGAAATACTGTATTATATATTTCAATCGTTTATAGATGTAGGAGGGCACTAAGGAATCAATCAGTCTTACCATCTATATAATAACATCTCAGGGGATTTTTTATTTAATCCTGATGAGTATCCAACCAGCATCTCGGGTAATTTATTTGAATATTAAAATTAAAGTCTTTCCTTCAATAGAGGGATAAGGCAGACTTCAAGAGTGAATGAGAAGTGTGATTCTCGAGTGAATTTTAAAAATATTAATTTACGTTTGAAAGTGTGAGTGGTGTTAATAAGCTATCTTAAAAGGTACGTTCTTGCAGAAGGCTCAATACCTAGGCAAATCAATACCACTTACCTTTCACTTTTACTCATTTCGTCTATGCTTATGGTCTATAAAGTTTCAAAATAACTTTATTATTTAAAAAGTGCTATTGAAATATATAACTCTGGTACTTCCATCTTTACAATAGTCTCAGGTTTGTTTACCGCCCTCAAGTAGACATTACTCAAATACTAAAATTGACTTCTGTGTCAATACAATTATTGATAGTATCATCCCAAAATATTATTTAATAACTGTAATGATATTACGTTCAACAACAAAACGATTGTTACTACCAAGCTGTAATAATCATATTGAGAGAGTTTAACACGTCTGGATGTGAGCAGTTTCAGTCCTCTATTAATTGAATAATTTTGTGGCAAGGGAAATTAAAAAAACTAAAAATACTATTTAATATGATGTCAAATACTTTCGAATGTAAATAATATAATTAGTTTTTATTCTCTATCATATATTTGTGAGTGTATTGATACAATAAATCATCATTTTTTTAAAAATATTTAACAAAAAAAAAAGTTAAATATATATGGGTAACTTTTAGAGCATCGTCCACTTCTTACTTAACCTTTCATGTGCAAATGAATTAAAGTTTCGAACAATATTGTTCAAATAAACAACTTGTCGTTTAGGCCCTCTGTCTGTATTTTGATTTTAGTGAGCAGTGGCGTATTCTGAGAAAAAATGCTGTATGCTGTACTCTAAAAGTTGCAACGGAGATTTGGGGGCTGTGGACGTTCAACCACCGTTATCCAAGAGCGTCAAGGGATATATTTGCATATGTGTCCATATAGAACAGTGGTTCTCGAACATTTATTATTTCCCTTTAATTGTATGCCATCTTAGGAAATGATGAGCGCTCCCCACTCCCATATTCTCGCTTCTTTTATTTATCCATAACGATGATTAGCATCCACCCAAAATGTAATAAAAGTAACTCCATAGTGTCAGCCCGCATTCAGGCTATACCTACCGAGTAGCTACCAAACTTTTTGGCGAATTAGTGCCAACTCCTGGGCGTAGAGTGTGTCATGTGGTCAGCACAACGATGACTCCATCCATTAAGCTCGACTTTCTATACTGGAGCCACTACTACTTTAATTGAGTAGCACCTTATGAAATCCACCATAGGCTGAATCTAACCCATTCCAGATTCAATGCTTCCCAGATAATCTGGACGCGCCTGGAATCAAACCCGGGACCTCTGGGTCCATAGCCAGAACCTATGACCACTAGACCACACAGGCGGTTCTCAAATTGTAATTATATCTACATGGTTAGAAATTTAAGTAAATATTAATGTTGGTGCTAAGAGTGGTATGGGCACATTTCTGAATGCATGAGAGACCGTGCTTATTCAAAGCAAACACTCATAATAAGAGTAAAATGAAGTGATACATTAATCAAGCGTCGATCAGATCTTGGTGAAAGGGAATCAGGTGGATTGTCCAACTCACGTTGCAATTATTAAGACTATTTATTAAAGCCTAACTTATCTAACACAATGCTTCTTGGAAATAAACGAGTCTCCCAACTTTAGAATTTATGCTCCAGAAGTTATTTATATGCGTAAACTCTGACTAACATAGGGGAGATTTTCTCGGGACATTAATACTCTATCGCTACGTCATTGGTTTATTGCTAAGATATTTACACATATATTTTACTGTAAGCAGTGGTGCCCCTAAGGGGGAGAGGGGCACACAGGGTATTTGATCCCTCCCCCTCTTTCCCCAACACCACAAATATTGTTAATAGAAATTTAAATAATATTAAGTATAACTAAATATATAGCATTGAAGAAGTGTCAAATGTATATGCTATATTTTAAGACCAGTCTTTAGACTTAGGCCTAATATTTAAAAGGTTTACCGTTACACACAAAATTAACAATTGGAAAAAATATAAATAATAACTTCGATATTATTCGCATTATTTAAATCTCTTAATTACTATAAAACTACTCCAAATGATTTATAAAAGTATTAATATTTATAAATATTCTCGGGCTTAGGAGGCTATGGTACCACAAACCCGCTCCCTCCATCAAAATGTTATCCTTGCTATAGCCTTGATTGAATTCTCCCCCCCAAAGTAAATGGCTAGGTGTGCCACTGATTAAGTAAATTATATGAAAATATATTTTATTTTACCTTTTCCTTCTAAATCATTTTTAAATGGTGAAATCACACTCCTGACTGTTGGGATTATTTGAAATATGATTATAAAAACTCACAATGACTAATAAGTCATTAATGCAAAACAAAAACTAAAAGAACACTATTAAAACTCCACGATCCTTTCTATTAAAGAAAAATAAGAATTACCGTCAACTACGGTTAAAATAGCCTCGTCACCCCCCCCCCCCTTCTGCTTCCCCACTCTATCAGTGCTGAAATGCCTAAATTTGAAATAGTTGTTAAATGTGTTTGTCAAATACATAATAATACATGTGACTAGAATACCTAAACATATAAATAAATATTGTGATCTTGAAGTTTTTTTCAATAGTACAATGCTTAACTTGCTTTACAGGAATAACATGACCTGGGGTGTAAAAAGTGAGCTCATTGGACAATTACTTTTAAGGGTGATCTGAAAGGAATGTGTTGCAACCCTCTAGACATTGGGCAAGGTCATTAGAGCCTGCCTTGCGTTTTTCAAGTAATAAGCATTGGGTTTCCTATTGTGCTAAGTAAAACCTTTTGGAAGAAGAATTACTTAAAACACAGTATTCTTGGAATATGAACCAATATTAGTTTTAAAATTAATAATTCATTACATGTATATTTATTAACAATCTAAACATTAGTGTTTACACAGTTCACACAGACAGCATTGGATTTAAAAAAAAACTAGTCCATATCATTGTGGGTATGCAGCGCAGGACTAGCATACCCAGAGAATACACCACTGCTAGTGAGATGTCTGATTTAAAAATCAAATTATATTAAATAGGCCTAAATATGGTTATAGTTGATTAGCAGTTTACTTACAAGTATAAATGTTAATATAAATTACTTAATGATTAACTGTTTTGAGAAAATACAATGGGTTATTTGTGTCAGTTTTAGAGCTCCATCACGAATAAAAAACTACACGCTTTTTATTTTTATATAAATAATGGCAAAAATTAAGGCGGTAGAAAAATTACCGTTATAAATAAACATACAAACATACAAGTAGCCAACGGCAAAGGAGGGGTGGTAACTGATATCTAGTAGAAGTTTTTTTTATTGCAAACATTGATCAACCAATGTGGAAATAATCAATAGAAAAACTAACCTTGATTTATAAAAAGCAATTGCACACTTCCCTTTTTCAAAATTATTTCATCACTAACTGTTGCAATACACGCTCGTAGAATATATTTTGGCCAAAATATTGTTCACAAAATTTATTATTAGATTTTTTTTCTAAAATTCTCTTGACTAGAAATCTTTCTTGTACTTTTTTCTCTCAATTCACGTCTATCAAAACTTGAGGGCGTATAAACATTGACACGTCAGTTTTAAAACAATCTGGAAACTTACATTTATTATTATTTTTGACATGTAAAGCCATTGTGCTTGAATAAAATTTTATAAATCTGAACAGCTGTTATTATAAAACGTCACAACTATCCGAAACAATCACAACGCTTTCCCATATATCTGCAAATTGTGCATCTAAGGAGCTTCAAAGTCTGATCAACTTCTATATAAGGTTTATAGTAGAGTGTCATAGGGGTGGTTTAAAGTACTGTTGAAACTGTTTTCTTATAGCTAGGTCTGACAACTAAGCTAGGCACGTACATCTAAGTAAGTTAGTATTACCAACGATGCCAGGTGGCAGTAAAATAACATATAACTTAGACCTCTATATAGTAAGAGTAAGGCCATCAAGCATCGTCTGCTAGGCGGCCGGCTTGACTGATCTAACCAGTACATGACGGTATATGGGACAAAAATGAGTTTATTGGAATATCTCTAATATGTGTTGATGTAAAGTAATTATTTTTTCACAAGATAGATTGGATCATTACAAAGACGTTGGCATAATTTAAATGGTATTTCATATAAATGCATACTGGGGGAAAAAAATATGATTGTGTTGAGCAACCTCTTAGACTTTTGAATTCCTGATACATAAACTTGGATTTTACCATTGCCTTGAGTTTGGATTATTATATAAAACAAATGTTTATAAATTATTATACTGAACATTACATTATTGGAGATAGTGTAGTAATTCAAAGAATAATTTATATTTATAATTTATTAGTTTGTTGATACATATTATTTGTGCATAGCAACGGTAGCAAGAAGAGTAAACAACATCATAGAGGAATAAAAAACAATCATGACAGTATCTAGGATTAACATAGCATAATAAAGTGCACACAAGTCTTTGGCGAGTGATTAAATGTTCATTGTCTTGTCTTATTTCAACAGATAGACCCATTTGTTATAAATGGGTGTACGCGATTGATCACTTTAAAAATTAACATACTTTTAAAAAAACTATGCAGAAGATGATATGGTTTGGTATAGTATTGAGTATGATAAAGAAATACACATTTACAAAAATCTTAGACAAATTGACATTTTGATCAATGACATAAAAAAGTACAGTCCATACAAAAACTCATTGTTGAATGTAATAAATAAATTTGTAATATTACGTCAGAACTTTTTAAGAATAATTAAGTGATATCGTTGTTAAAAAAAATGTTAGTACTAATTAGAATTAAAACTATGTTTAGTTTACATTGATAAGGTTGACCTATTCATATCTCGACCAGCTCTTTGGTCTGGTGGTCAGCGTATTTGGCTGACAGTTCAAGGGTGCCAATTTCGATTCCCAACTGGGTTGGGTTTTTTTTCTGCAGTTGAAGTGTCATCTCGGTTATCTTGTATATGAGATCCCCGATTATATAAGGCTAGATTACGTGGCTTCGAACTGGTTTGAACGCATGTAACACCAAGAAAGTAGCAACGGAAGTGAATCGGATACGAGTGTTCCTGATTGAAAATTGGAAATTCCAACGAGGAAGAAAGAAAAACGCAGCTTTATCACTACTCGAGTACTCATAAATAACTACCATACATTTTGCGGACTCTACTAATCTTTGGGATGGCATTCAAAAGACCGAAGGATTATACTAGTACTGCAATGATAGAGTATGAATAGACTACTGCAAACTCCATTAGAAAATGGTCGAAGTCGATCAATATATCTAATCAGGTGTAAATAATCACCTTTTGACTAGAAGGTTATAAAAGTCCCTTAGCTCCTTATCAAATACGTAAGGTTTTGTAGTAATCTTGTTTGTTTAGTACTATGTTTATAAATAGCTTGATCCCTTTTATTTCTTCTGACCCCGTTTTTAATATATTAAAAAAATCTAAAATTCCAGCTCCAAGGGTCCATATTTGGGTACAGGGTCTACTAATTTTAAAATTCTGCCTTTGCATGCGATAGATATTGCACAACGCTCATGACAAACGGATAAACAAACTCTTCGTTTTATTACCATAAATGATAATTGTTTTTACACTAGCCCACCCTAATTGGCTTATATTAATTCTCGTATGCTTACTATATTTCAAATAATTCTAATTACTACCTTGATATTTAATTAGTGTAGTCTTTAGGCTAGGGTATAGTTTTGTTGTTGAACACAATATATGATATTAATTTAATCACATAAAATAAAACGAAATTAGTTTAACTATCTCTTATTATTAAATAGAAACATAACAAACACAATCTTTGGGTTGATGTTAGTTTGAAATTAATTCAGTAGTTTATTATATATCGTCCGTGTATTAACACAAAGTACTATATATTCAAAATATCACAATATTGAAATGGAAATATATGTCATTTTGTTAACTGGTTTATAATTTTTATTGTAAGTAATTTTATTTAATTATAAATATTTTAAAGTTGTGTAATTTTATATTAAAGGTCAATTTATTTTTACAAAAAAAATGCATGTATTAACTTTATTTATATATAAATGTGTATATTCGCCATATTGTAAACATTAAAACATTATTATAGTTTGAGTGGTGGTGGCGCAAAGAAATATTTAATACTAACCGTGTTCACATTAATCGCAATAATATTACTGGATAGACTTCTGTGGCTGAAATTTTCGAGCTATCGTCTGCATACCGTTGTGTAAGAGAGATAATTATTTGGGTACCTCTTTCTCCCTTACACCCATACAAGACAATATAGCATTTTGACATCATTCATTGAGATAAAACAATTAATTAGTTAAATGAAATAAATGTGTTGGTAAAAGCTTTGAAGAGCATAAAAAAGTTTGAAACTGGTGAAGGTTTTCTTTAAATAAGTTGATGTAGGCTAATATATACGATGATTTTTGAAGGAAGCTCGTTTGGAAGGTTTTATCTCGTACCAGAATCCTACCCTATAGGTAGGATAAATGACTTTTCAAAAGGGAACTTCTACTTTCGTCCTAAATGGCCGTTTATCCTACCAAAATACTAATATATGATAGTATTCCGGTACGAAATAAAGCCTTACAAATTGGGATTCCTACTAAAATCAAGATTTAGTAGATACCGAACTTCCTACAAGCCTATGACCTAAATTATCGTTTGAAAGTAAGACTTATACACAAAGTATGTCCCTCAAACAAATGTAATACAGTTTTTAACTTACTTGTTTTACTATAGTTATCTAACTTTCAAAATAATATATTTTCAGAAAGCAACATACAAGATATGAGTCGACTTTTTGTTAATAGTAATATAATGATATTTTCTACAAGCCTATAACCTAAGTGATCGTTTGAATGTATGGCAATACAAAACTTTTCATTCAAACAAATGCAATCACGTTTTTAGATAGGGTTACCTTAGTCATTAAATTGATCTCACTTTCAATATAATTTGGTTTTTGAAACCAATACTAATAGCCAGTTTTAAATATAAGTGTAGTCTTGGCAACAACATTGACGATAGCTAACATATTTAAATATATTAAAAATTGTATTCGTTTTTCTACAGTATTACCTGTAGAATTGAATTGTATATCCTTTAATGTAAATGTTTCTTCAAGCAAATGTGGTATAATACTTCATTGCTTTCAAACAATAACATTTTAATTCATCAGATACATGTTTTCACATAAGAACATTGAAAGAAACCTTAAAATCTTTCCTCCCACAATGAAGCAGGTGAAAAACTTGAGCGTCACACTTTGGTCTTTGACAATGCGTATGTTTTTGTCGACAAACTATCCAATATTATATACACATAGCGCTGTTTATTGCGAACATTATTTAAATCACTTGCCAATTTTATTTACCTTATCTTTGCCTAAAATGTCGTTTGTTTTGACTTTTACAAGTGATGTGTCCAATTAGATAAAAAAAAAGCTTAACATATTTAATTGTGGGTGAGAAGTTTGGTTAATTGTATCTGTATACAGTTGGAATATATTTGTATTAGATCAGTACCAGATTTTATATCTCATAATATATTAGGTGAGCTTGTTTGATATTTCATTATCTCCACAAGAATTCCCCTGTGACCACTTAAGTGCAATATAAAGTTAGATTATAATAATTATATATTAAGCTAGGAAACAACTACTTGGCAACTTATATAGATTTTTTTTATGTATCTCCTAATTAACCTGAATAACACGACTTTATATCCCCATATTGGCTTGTTCCATTCAGTAACTTTTTACTTTATACTTTTAAGTAAATTTTATAACATTTGTTCACTAACCTGTTCTCTTATATTTTTGACAAAAATTAAATTAAAATAGAGGTTTCTTTAACTTACAGTTGTTTTATTGAAATATGTATCACAAAATAAAACTAACAGTTCCACACACTGCTGTGTCATTCCTAACCTCAGATCTGGCATGATTTTTTGGACGCAGCTTGAGTTAACCACATATCTGCCCTAACTATTCATTCTTGAGGATATATCATTAGTTTGTAACCTGTAGATTGTCTTTCATTTGTTCTCTAGTTCATTACATTCAACTTATAACTGATTTGGGTTATAAGTTGCATATGGGGCCTATACAATTATTTTCTTTGTTTCAATTATATATAAGCTATTTTATTATACACTTAAGAATATTGTGAGTCCAAAAATATTATTTTTTAAAGGTGTAATTCAAACACAAATCACCCTAGAACATAAGTATTTATGAATAGGTAGGCCCACACACTATTTTTATCTTGGGTCCTATTAGGTTCGTGCTTGTTTCATTATCTATGAGTCATATTATAAATATTATTTTGTGTTGTTTTAGTTCATCAATATTAGATAGAATTTTTAATGGGAGGCCTATTGTCTGGAGTGGTCTGCCGGTGACAGGGAGATTGTGGTTCTCTTTGTGGCCGGGCTTACTAAGGGTGTTTTCCCCTAAATTGTTTCCTCCTCTCCTTCCACACAAATGTAGGTACTTTACCTCGAAACATCTGCCTGCCTCGATTTATCCTATTTAATGTAACTAAGCCTATATGTGGATAGTTTGGATGGGCAATAAGACCCGGAAAAGAATTTTAAAAAGTTGAATAATATTTGGCAGCATATAGGCGGCTAGCCTTTATTTTTTTATGCTATTTCAAAACTATTTCATTAGAAAGCATTCTGGCACCAATAACTTAAGTGTTTTTACTTTCTCATATAAAGTATTGTGATCGTAAAAAAAACCCTCAATATCTGAGGTTATTATGAATATTTAGGTATTATTAAAACAAATCCAAAAAAGTGGATTTTACAATTAACTGTCAGTCAGTCTGTCCTAGGTCATGGATCCAAAACGGTTTGGTGAATTTTGTTCAAACTTTATATTTAAATTTTATAGGGCTATACCACAAAACTTTTTTTCAGGCCTACCCCTAAACCCATCATTTAAGGAAATTTTACTGCTAGCATTTTTTTGAATTACAAATTTTTTGAAAATGGCTTTAACGATTTTGTTTAAAATGCATATCTAGGATTTGTTTGACATGACCAATATCACCATATAAGGTCATTTTCACACTAACGTCCACCTGAATGTAATTTTGGAATATAAACTGATAACCAAAACCTTTATATAGTATTTTGATAAGAAAGTTTTGAAGTAAATAAAACAAATATATAGGCCTACATTGTTTTAAATATTATTTTAAGGCATTTTATCAGAGTTTAAAGGAGTTTAAAGAAGTTCCCAATTCTACAGAAAAATATATACAAGTTTGAAAATTTATTGCTAACAGATGGTCATTTCTAAAGTGTGGATTTTGTTTCTGGTCATAAGCAAGCCTTAATACAAGTACTTTATTATGTAAATATGTAGGCCTATGTATTTTTTTTATGTAATTGGTCTTTTCAACAACCCTATACTGTTTTTCAGATAAATTTGACTAAGTGAAAATTCATATATAATAATATAGTTCAGAGGTGTAATGTCTGTCACATTCTTTATAAATTCCTATAAATAACAACATATTTTGATTAATGTTAAACCTAGATAGGCATATAGAATCAGATAATTCTATTGTTGCTTAGGGAAAAAATCACCAAAGCTCTGCTTTAACTAAAATCAAAGCAATTATCAATTGTTTGGACATTGCTGAAAAGTTTGTCCATTTAATGTCATATCTGTCACAGGCACCTTTTATTTTATATAAAAAATATATATATATGTGATTTTAAAATTTGAAATTTTGAAAGATCATTGACTATCTGAAGTCATATATGTCACAAATGAAATTAACTATAATTTTTTTTTTTTTTTTTATTATTTCAAAAATAACTCTAGTGATTTTAATCAATATGTGTGTCTGGAGATGGTGTGATAGGACAAATAACACTGTATAAGCTAGTTGTTAGTTGTTTTTGGGGTAAAAGCTCATTAATGGGTAGGTTTTCATGGTTAAAACTGATTATACTGAATTTTAATAAACTTGAAATACTTTACAAATGGCTCTAATAATTTGGTTCCAAATGAGTATTTTTTGAATGTTTGACCTGACAAATAACATTTTATATTTGTTTTTAGGGTAAAAATTCATTTATGGGTAGTTTTATTACATTTAAAAAAAACTTGAAATACTTTACAAATAGCTATAACAATTTAGTCACAAATGAGTAGGATATAGTTAACAGATGACTGTTTTTTTAAATTTAAATACAAAAAATGGCTTTATTGATTTGGTTGAAAAAGGATATCTGTTAAGTTCTTTGTATTATAGATATATATTTGTTTTTCTAAATTAAAATAATTTAATATTTAAATAACAGCTAATTTTTGTAAAATTTGATTTTTTTTAAATAGCTTTACGATTTGGTTCAAATAATGGTATCGGGGAACTGTTTTACATTACTGGTATCAATAATAGGCTAGTGTACCTTTATTAAATATATAAAATAAAATAATTTTAAGGGTAGTTTACATACAACAAATTATAGAAAATTTGAAATTTTGGAAATTGTTCTTGAAGATTGAATTCAAAATAGAAATTTCGGAATAGTTTTTAATGACAACTAATAATACACTTTTATTTTCACAAATAACAAATAGGTCTACTTTTAGATTAGTTTACAAATAATCTATTTTTGAAAATTGGAATTTCAAATATGCCTCTAGATTTGAACAATTTGTTCAAAAATTTATGTATAAAGAGTGATATTGTGATTAGAAAGATATGTTTGTTTTTATAAGTCAAACATAATTTACTTTAGGGTAGTGTACTCAAAACCTCTTTTTGAAAATTATCTTCAAAGTCATAATAAGTTATTGGAAAGTTTGTGTGATTGTGCCCTACCATTTATTTTAATACTCACAAACACGCGAATTTAAACACTTATATTAGTGTATAGCAATTAGGTACTATGCCTGAATCTATATTTGTTTCTAAATTAGATTGAGGCTAAAATCATACTATTCAAATAATATGTACAGAAATTTTACCAAGTGCTGTTAAACTTCTTTCTTAGAGTGACGAGTAATGCCTTTTTCAAAAATCAAACTACTAATCATGCTTTGTTTACAG
The DNA here is from genome assembly GCA_902151425.1 of Timema shepardi. Taxonomy (NCBI): domain Eukaryota; kingdom Metazoa; phylum Arthropoda; class Insecta; order Phasmatodea; family Timematidae; genus Timema; species Timema shepardi. The sequence continues at coordinate 11,286 of CABFVX010003035.1, read as the reverse complement.
GTTTTTAATTCGTGTCTGATAAAATGGTGAAATTATATGCTTTAAATATTTTGTACAAGTCATCAAACACTGCTGTTTGGTTAAAGTCCTCGTATGACTTATCGACATTCAGTTTTTTCCAACGAACCAGTGTTCAAGAATTTATGGCATTTGTTAGCAAGACAATAGTGGAAAGGACACAAACTGCAGCTAGACAGTCTGTCAAGGAAGGAGGTAATTTTTTTTTTCTTCAGCATATTATAAACATTACTTTGCTTCTATTTCCTTATTCTTGGGTTTTACCTACCTTAAACTCTAAACCTAAACAAATAGGTATGTTTTCTTTTAAATAATCACTCGGGGGCATTTACTTAAGAGTCCAATGTTCATAGAAAGGGCCATTTATAAAATACGAACTTTTTTTGTGGTCAAAATTGATAACATTTTACTCTTTTTGTTAGTGTTGTTTTATAGGTGGGCCCTGCCTATTTATTATTATTTGATAATTAATTACATGATCCAAAGAGCTAGAGCTCACTTATAAGACTATGGATTTATAGTAATTGAAATTTTACATAAGCTTAAATTTTAAAAGATTAAAGACATGAATATTTTATCATGAAATAAAATTAAACAAACTCAAAACAAACAAAAAATTTTTTTAGGCAAAATACACAAAACCCAATAGACAGCACTACCAGTACAATGTTACAGCTATGATAATTTTGAAATATGTGTGATAATATTGATGAATACATTTTATCACTAAGTGCGAGATAAACATTAATAAAATAAAAATAACATTAGCAAATAATTAATAAGAAAGTACTTCGAGATAAAAATATTATTATTATTAGCAGTCTTACTACCCGTTCGGATTATACGCAAAGATAAAAATAAAAGTTGCGGAAAATTAATCGGTACTACAATAATAAACAATATATGTAGGTATGTACAGGGAAATAATATTAGGTTATAAAATGTTTACTGAGAAAAGGGAATTTATTATAATAATTATGGTGATGAGACATAAGTGAAGCATTTTACAGTATTATAGACCTATTTTAATCATAAATAGAGAAGAGGTTGTTAAAAACTTTACATAATTTTGGTATGTTGGCTTTAAAGTTATTCATTGGCAAAGACAAAATTTGTAATGTATTTTAGAATTTGTCACTTCATGTAAGTCAGGGATATCTTTTGGAATTGCATTAAATATTATACTCATTTTATTTAAAGTTGAATTTGTTCCATAGTTTACAGTGTTAAAAGATTCCTGATATATTTTAAGTGAGCCTCTAGTATGATTACCTGATTGAGTGAATTCTAATTTGTGGGTACTTTTAAGTTTATTTTTATTTATTTTGTAAGCACGAATACCTGTTTTGTAAATAATCAGTTTATCAAGAGGCATTAAATCCAGATATTTATAAATTTCAGTAGTTCTATATTATTTTACAGGTAATTAATATAGTGATCTAATAATTATATTTTGGAGTGTAGATAGTCTTTTAAGTCTCGATTTGGATGCAAAACCCCAAATATTACTCATATATATTAGATATGAGTGTACCAAAGGAAAAAAAAAAGAGTTCTTTTGACTGGATTAGTTAATACATAGGTACATCAGCTTATTGCTCCTGTAATAGGAATTGGTTTTTTTGCTATATTATTTATGTGACTTTCCCATAAGAGATGCTTGTCAATAGTTAGGCCACCCAGATAAGTAATAGAGACTACATATTCCAGTATCTCATTTTCCATGATAATTTTATTTTTTTATTCTTCTTCTGTGGCTAGGTTTTGAGAATAGGATAAGTATAATTTTTTTAAACTAATAGAGAGTTTATTGGTATGAATCCAGTCTAGCAATGGAGGGATGTCGGATCGAACATTATTTAGTAGAACATTTAAATTAATCATAATATAAGCAAGTGTCATCTGCAAAAAGCTGAATGTGTTCATTCAAATTACTTTTGTATAAATAATTTTTATATGAACTAAGAAAAGAACGGGTCCGAGGATTGAACCTTGAGGAACGCCACACATTATTTGTTTATTGATAATATCTATCAATAGTGACAGATGCCGATCACATATGAATATGTGAAAATAGATCTAGCAACTTTTCTAGCTATTAGATAAGACCCTTCATCTTGAAATTAGACTGTAGAAGCTAATTAAACTTGGAAATTACATCAACCTTGATTTAAAGGACAGAAATATAAAAAAAAGTTCAAGGCTATCCTACTATTATTGATTCACCCTAAACTGAGACCTGATGTAAACAAAGCCACATGGAAGTCTATGCTCTGATTTGCTACTGAACCGACTTTAGTGGTATCCTTTCTTTAAATATTCCCTCCTTTGTTTGGTATTAAACGTGTTTTAAAATAACACTAGAAAATTATTATAACTAAAATCATTCTGTCATTTCACTTAGAAATTATACTTTAAGCTTTGCAAGCGCTATTCGAATACCAACAAACTCCTGTCTCAGCGTTGAGGGACCCCCTGGTACAGTCCTTATCACATGTTAACGTCAAGTTAACAATGGTCAGTCGACATTTTATCTCAACAGTGCTAAGTGACGGTTGTGAGTGTTGAGTGCTTCCTGTCTATTTATGGCATTTTCTGAGTCTGTCCCGAGTTTTGTTAAATATAAGACTGGAAATTTAAAAGTATTAAAAAATACAAAAATTTGTAGTGACCTACTTTGCTATGATATTGACTATACATGGTCGTGCCTATTAAAAATATTACACCAATCATTGTATGTCCTTCGCATAGTGATATGGGATTGTTTGTTTACTTCTGGTCTCAGGTTAGGATGAACCAATAATAATGCAGCACACAATACATTCTGGTCTCAGGTTTAGGATGAACCAATAGTAATGCAGCACACAATACATTCTGGTCTCAGGTTAGGATGAACCAATAGTAATGCAGCACACAATACATTTAAATGATTTTAATAGGTATACTAAAACTCACAGTAATAACAATAATGATAGTGGTGGGCCTACTGCTATTGGTACTACTGACACAAATACTGACCACTATCAATGCAAATACAGGTGGAGATGATAGTAATCATAAAGCAACTTATGGCTTATTTATTAATATTGGTTCAGTTATTTATTTAAAAATATCTTTACAAGCTTTAAAGTTATTTCAATTTACAATAATAGGGTCCCACAACCAACAAAACACTCTTTTGAAAATGAGTATTTCTAAAGTGGCCACCAAATGGGTCAGTCTTGCACTGTCTCAAAAGTTCACATGTGTGTATAATGTACAGATTATCCCAACACAACCCACAACTCATACTTTTTGACCCCTTCTCATCTTACCACGAATTCTTCATATTATACCACGGCTGTGTCTAGTAACAATAGGCCAGTTTCTTAACTCTGGCAACTCTACTTGGAGTGACGTCTAGGCTCCTACATATCTGCTGCTTCTTATGGAGGATACATGAATAATGAAGGCTTTGATCTGACTCACAAAATAACTATTTAAATAAAAAAAATATTTAGGCTTAGGCCACAGACAAGCTTTGTGGAAGCCAGCTGGTTGACTCGAGAAATACATTTTTTTTAGGCTACTTCTCTCTAGAGAAACCATGTTTAAAATGAGCCTTTTTTTAATGCCCCTTGATGTGACCTAGCGATATTCGTGTTGAAGGACTAAAGTTCTGCCCCTGAGGGGAGCCATTTTAGCCTGGAGGCTGTTGGTATTGTGTATACCTTGTCTTTAGCCTAAACCTATATTATTTTATTACCACTATAGCAATTGAAAAGGTGAGTATTATAATTGGTATATTGACCATTTTCTTGTTTTTTAAGTGAAAAAAAATAAAGTTAAATTTTACAGTTTATATTTTTATCTATATGTTTTAGTTGGTATTTTTTTTTTAGGGTATCACACATTGTTTAGTAAAACCAAAGTAAAAATACATAATGGAAATAGCATTGTATTAAAATTGGGCACAGTATGGTTAATGTAGTGTACAGTATCCCCATGGCTTCCTTGGTACTGACTGACAGCTGACAGCTTTGAAAAGTTACCAGACCAAATTATGTATCCCTATGACAAAGCAGATGATCTGAAAAAACATGTGTTTAGCAGCTGTCACTTCTGACAGTAAAAATTTAGGTATATACCTAAATGTTGACTGTCAGAAGTCAGCTGTGAGTTGTCAGTCAGCACCAAAGAAGCCATGGAGCTACTGTACTTATAATATAATGCACTTTATTATATATTCAATCAATATTAATCCACTTGTAATATTAATAAAAAAAGTCATACTGTCCATAAAAATAACATGTAATTACACTGGCTTTAAATGGACAAACACAATATTGTCTGCTTCGTCACAATAATACACGTTTCTTTCCATTCATAACATATTGAGATAGTAAAACACACGGTACCACTTTCTTCTGTAATTAAAATTCATTTTACAATGCTTGCTCAATCCATTCACCAAAATCAGCTTCAATCTTATCTTCATCAGATTCATGGTTGCAGTACGAGTTTTTTTTCTGCATCAATTTGTCTCAAAGTTAAAAAAAAACTGCCATAAAGCCTTATTTTCAAGGAATCTATTCTTGCTGGCTCTTCAGGTCCTTTAGTTTTGTAGATTTGATGGGTACTGAATTTTTGTATCTTTTTAAGCCTGGTAATACTCTTTGACCCTGTTTTGCTTTGGTGAAGGATTTGTAGAATTCATTATGTATCTGATTGGTGGTTTTGTACTTAACCTCAGATGGATTGTAAGCATATATTCTAGTTTATGTTATTTCTCTCAATTAAGTTATACATTTTCTGCAGCCTTCGACCTTTGTAAAATCTCGTTACTTAGCATATGGAAGTCATATGCATGCCCTCATTCATCTAAAAAACATGAAATGGTTTCTCTTTGCGAGCGTTCTAAATAATGTCTGCCCAATCTTGTAGGATATGGATTTGATGTACGTGTGTCTTCTTGCGGCATTGATTGTTGCTAAAGTCACAATTGCATGGAAGAAATGTATGGCCACTGATCAGAAACCGATGTTTGATAGTTTTTGGAAACTTTTTTTGTATTAGGAAAAACCAGGATGCCAATATGAAGACATTTTTATTCTGGCCAGTACATCCATCACTCCATGAAATTAATTTGTTAACTGGTAAGACCTACTGTATTTTGAGCAACTTCATTGTGTCATACTGGGCAGAAAACACCTCATCAATCTTTGCTTGACCTTCCACCCAGCCCACATCACTATGTTAGCTTATTCACTGGAACACACATGCATGCCTTCATTATAAACCCACAGTTGTTGCTGATAAAAAGCTCGAGAGTGGATCAGGTATGAAACTGGCAAAGTTTGTTTCAAGTCAAATGTTTGCACCTCCATATCCTTGTGGATCTTGGCAGCTTTGATATCTTAATGCAGGTACGCCTTCTCAGATTTCCTCACATGAAGTTCTTTTTGGTGAACAAGTTTCTCATACTCATCAGCTATCAGATATGGGTTTGTAGGAAATTATGAAAATTTATCACATGTTGTACATGTGTCACCATATGGGCCATCAAAGCTTAAGTTGAAGTCATGCAAAAAATTATCCTTATAGAGCCACCCACTTCTTTACAAGGTCATCTATTGTTTTTTTCCAACTATAAAGAATACATTTGACTAAAGTTCAATGTTGGAGAAGGATATTTCCTATTTGGATTTTCTGCTCTTGAATAATGTCTCTGCTCTTATACAAATCTAGAAATATGTTGTCTTATCCTGTCTCTTAGTGCATTAGATTTTATTTTTAACATGCCATAGGCCAAACTTTTATCAACAGCTTTTACAGCTTTATGCAGTTTTTCTAGTCTTCATTCAGGCATACAGAACATTACCAAGAATGTTCTCATGCGGACTTTAGTAGTAACATAACCATTCCTAACAATATACTTATACACTGAATGGTTTGTCTGCATGTCAATAGCAGCAACTCACTCCCTCTGCTTCTCTGATTTTGATATAAGTTCCATTAAATATATATTCGGCTGATTATAGTCCCCTAATACTTTAAATCGTTCAAAAAGCTATTTCTTATCACATATCTTCAAGTAACACCCATCAGAGTATTTGGGTATTTCTTGAACTTTTGTAGCAACTTTAACGCCTCCATTTGCAGGAGTATATTTTTCCAATGAATTCTTCAATCTTTTTCTAACACGTTATTAAAGATTTCTGATGTACGGCATCTTTTTTTTTTGCCTGAAGTAACAGCATCGGTTCCTCTTTATTGACTGGAATTTTCATCTGTGCTTGTGTATGTTCCAACACTAGAATTACTCATTTCTTCAGTATTGTGTGTTTTGCCTGCACAAAAAATAACCTTTGTTTTGTATTAAACCATGTACTTTGTACCTACAAGCTACTATCCTACAAAGAGAGAGCATCAGCGCAGTGTTGACTTACCAATCTTATCGGTGGTGTGGGCTAGCACGGCAAATTCCACTTGTATTTGGATCATCAAACACTACATGAAATTAATATTAAAATGGTAGAAACTTTTGTTCAAATGACTCCAAACAGATTTTTGTTTTGTATGTCATGTAACTGGGAGCAGCACTCCTATGGCTGCTTGGTTCTAAAGTCACTTATAATTCTAATAACAAGGTGGTATTTACACACTGCATATGCTAGATAGCCAACTTAGAATTCTTACAAAGTAATAAGCGATAAGGATGTAGAGTAATTACATGGTTTTGTAACCTGATTTTTTTTAAGGGGGAGGGGGTTATATATGTAGCTTGTGGCAAAGTCTCCCAACGGGAGATAGTAAGGATTATATTTCTAAACAAAAACCCATCTTTAAATCTTGCAGGTGGTATAAATTGTGTAAGACTCCATTATTCTACTAGCCTAGGCATTAAGTATACATACTCATTAACAATACTTGCTCGAGTACTGAAATTTAATGGCATGTTAAACACACACTTTTTACAGAACATTTTCACTCGGAATCATTTGTTCAAAGTCTCACAACCTAAGGAAAAGCCTTTTAAAAATGGAAAATGTTAAATTTTTTGCCAGGAAAACCAAGAGACTTTATTGTATAGTTTAAGTGGCCACCCTGATTGAAATTGTAAATGTTAAGGAATCGGAATTGAGAAACAAGAACAACCCTTGGAACCAAAGTTGATTATAATATTTGTGGTTTCATTCAGTTTGTTCTAATTTTCATGTGTTTTTGTTGTTTCAGAATACATGTGTCATGTTTATGTGCGAGGTGATAACTTAGCCGGTGTCTTGATATCAGATCATGACTATCCACATAGAGTGTCACACACACTATTGACCAAGGTTTGTACTTTGACCATTTGTCAAGTTGCCTTATATCGGTGTTTAGTTGTTGTTTTTTTATCACCGCGTTTTACTATCCGTTCATTTGCTACGCTAATTTACTAAGTATGCTGTGAATGTGGGGAATGCCAGGCCTCCACCATGGTTTGGATTCCACGTTAAACTGTAGGTTCTCCATTTAATCTCACAATCACCCTACCATTACACATTAGCGTAAGTACTTATAACCCGAACGGGTAGTAAGACGCGGTGCTAATAATAATAATACTAAGTATGCTAATGGTTTTAAGGATTAAGAAGGTTATATAGGAAGTGTACCCATTTTGTATGGAGGGAGAGTGGAAAAACCACCCTCAGTACACCCGATAAGAGAGTCGACCCTCGATCTCCCTGTCATTGTCAGTCCAGTCTACTGCGGGAGAAGGAAGATAGAACATGCGGCCACCGAAGTGGGTTGTGCTTAGTTCATTATTATGTCAAGGTTGACACATAACCGAAGAGTAGGGGAAATTTAGGGAATTTTTTATGTCTGAAAAAACCCCCAGGAAATCACCGGGAATTATATCAAAAATTTAAAAAAAACTTGGGAATATTTGTGAATTTAACTGCAAGCTTTATAAAGTGGGAAGTATGTGGACTGAAAAAATAAGCATACAGATTGAAATATAGACTTTCCACCCACCAAACATTTTTCCAGCCAAAAATATTGGGTTGGCTTCAGTAACTGAATGCTCTAAGGTGTCAACTCTTGTGTTTGACTGGCCTGCTGATGATGAACACATTAGGGTTTGAATCCCGGTTTGTTCTCTGAGGGAAGTTTTTCCTAAATGGTTTTCCACTCTCCTTCTACGAAAATTTGGGTATATTACCTCTAAGACGCTTATTTCCCCATCCCTACCCCCTTAGAGTTACTATCATTATATGTACATATAACCTAAACAAATAGTAGGACTCAGAGATAAAAATAAAATAAAAATAATTGGGTACTGTGTTTGACTGGCATGTTCAGCTCTCACCTGGGAAAAAAAGGGTTCGGTTGAAATATCCAACCAATTTTACCTGTTTTTTAATCACATTGTGATTATTAGTGTTGGCCTGCTGTCCTTTCTTTTGATAAATACTGGTGCAGTTTCTTAAAATTCACTATCACAAGCTCACACCTAGTTTTCAATCATTGATAGGAAGTAGCATAATGCTTCAAGACCCCGTACAAGTATAGCCTATTAGTAAAATTAGAAAAATCAGTGAAATATAGGCCTGTCTGTTTAGAAATAAAATAACACATTTTTTTACCCACATCAGTGGTTGTGTTAGACTGGATTGCCGGTGACAGGAAGATCGGGGTTCAAATCTCGGTTGGATGTACTGAGGGTGGCTTCTCCTAAACGGTTTTCTACTCCGCCTCCATATAGATGTTGGTACATTTCCTCTAAAATTCTACATTCCTCATCCCTAATCAAATACCGTAATCAATGTATGTGGATAACCTGAATGGATACTAAGACAGGTTCAAAAATAGATTGTTTTAATATTTGGCATCATAGTGATCACAATCAGGTAAAATATTTAAAATTTGATAGTCCAGTCTGTTTTTTATTCTCTTATGCTGAAGCAGGGAACTGATGTACACCAACAATTACATAATAACTAGGTGTTTTGTTGTATTTTAATTGTGAACGTTGATGCCTTCAGTTTTCTGGAAAGTGTGTAGGCCTTGCCCTTCTATCTTCCTTCAACTGTTTACTTTAATAATTACATTTGACGTCATTTTTCCTTTGTTTAAAATCGTAAACTCTAAGGGGATTTTAAAACTGTTTTGTAAAATCAGGCGAATTTCAGGGAAAATTGTATATTTGGCTGCCTAGGTAAGATAAATGTCTTCGTTGCATCCTATTCAAACTTTGTTTTTAATTAAATACCTACTTGCTATTTATTTTTGAGTGCATTACAAAAATAGTTATTTATAGTAAAAGGTGTACATTATTGATTTTTTGAATAGCCTTATCTCGATGGGTTTTAGTATGGGAAATTTTGAATCTATTTTCTGCGCTTTTTTTTTGTCACCCTGATTATGTTTCAATCACAAAGATTATCCACAATTATGTTAAAAAATGAAATCTGAACATGGGAATCAAACCTAAGTAAATTGGTCTAAACTGTTCCATCACTTAGTTGTCTAGATTCATCCTGGGCCCATGTTCATAAATTGATGAAATTAAAGCTACAGCTAGTAAGAATGGGCCTCTGTAAAATTCATTTGTACCTTCTCTTGACACCTTGGAGAGAAGGTACCTTTTGGGATCGTCAAAAAAATTGGGCTTGAGATTTTGATAAATGTCGACATTTCATGACCCCCTGAAACAAAAAAAAAAGGTTGTTTTCACATTGCCGTCTGTCTGTACTTCGGGTTAGGGTCGAAACTATTTTACCGATTGGGCTAAAACTTGGTATCTTGGGTTTTCATAAGGTCCCTTGAGGGGTTTTTGGAATTAGATATCGAACCCTAAAATTAAGGATAGTTTACTGAAGGTAAAAAGAGGAAAAAATATATTTTCTTAAAATTCGCTATAAAAATTTTGATTAATCTTATATCTAGAAATTGTTGATTACTATAAACACGAAGGCAATTCTCATTTTATCACGAAAATGACTTTGAGGATACTTTACATATGAAATATTTTCCAATTTTCATAATTTCTCTGCAACTATTTGGGTTATGAAATAACTTATTGTAAAATTGTAGTACTATTAAAAATAAAAAATCTTTTATTTGGAATATATTTTTATAAAACCAATAGTTTCTTAATGATAAGCAAATATATATACTTTTTAATTCAGGTCTTTGAAAATGAATTTGATTCTTATGCTCTTTGGTGGACAAAGATGTTTTAATTTTTTTAATTTTTCTGTAACAGTGTTTCTTGTTTCTAATGCCATCAAGTAAGTAACAGTGTGTAATATTTTAATTTATGATTTTTGGTGTAGTGTTACTACAACAATGTATAGACCTATTATTAGTTTCACAATTTATCTTAATGAGTTTTTAGTAAATGTATATTTTAAAATAAAAATGGGAGAAAGGTTTGTGCTGTGCACCATACCATTTATTTTGTTGAATCTCATTAGCTTATATAAAAAAATTAGATTCAGCAAAATGTATTTATATTTATGCAATATTCAAATTCTAGGGATTTTAAAGCTACAAACAATAGGCTTTTTATGTTTATTTGTGTTTTTTTTACTTTGATAACACTTTGCTTTTTAAAAACTGTTGTTGCAGGGGAAGTTATTCATCTGGTAAATAAAAAATTCTTATTTAACTGAATAATAAAGTTATAAAACATTTATTATAAATATCTTGAACCCAACCATTTCAAAGTTTCTGAACAAATAGGCCAACTTACGAAACTATGGCAGGCCTACATTTTAGTTTAAATGTTTGTGCCCTTCTCCCTTGGGTTCATCAATTCCCTATCCTGTCTGGATGGAGGTGGGGCGCCATTCCCAAGGTTGACATGTACATTTTATTTACAGTGTTAATTGAAGTGAACGATGGACTTTACACTTTGTATGGAAAGAGGATGGATCCCAGAGCTGGGGATTGTAGAGGGGTGGCAAGCCATAAGGGGCCTATTGGACTTTATAATATACTGACTTCTAATAAGTTAATGGATTAAATAGCCAGTCTATTATAGTTGTTAAGTACATATATATATTTGGGAAGAGGTTCAGGAAAGGTGGATAGAAACATATAAGGAATGAACACAATATGGCTTTTACAATGAATTATTATTATTATTAACCGTTCGGGTTATACGCATTTACGCTAATGTGTAATGGAGTAGGGTGAATGTGAGATGAAATGAAGAACCTACAGTTTAATGTGGAATCCGAACCACGGTGGAGGCCTGGCATTCCCCACATTCACAAGATGTCTTGTCAGAGGTGAAGG
>CABFVX010003034.1:76005-96315 GCA_902151425.1 Timema shepardi | reverse complement strand
GAAACAAAGGATAACCATACTTTCTGAGTATACTTTCCCAACGGCACCGAAACAAAGGATAACCATACTTTCTGAGTATACATTCCCAACGACACCGGAACAAAGGATAACCATACTTTCTGATTATACATTCTCAACGGCACCGAAACAAAGGATAACCATACATTCTGAGTATACATTCTCAACGGCACCGAAACAAAGGATAACCATACTTTCTGATTATACATTCTCAACGGCACCGAAACAAAGGATAACCATACTTTCTGAGTATACATTCCCAACGGCACCGAAACAAAGGATAACCATACTTTCTGAGTATACATTCCCAACGGCACCGAAACAAAGGATAACCATACTTTCTGAGTATACATTCCCAACGGCACCGAAACAAAGGATAACCATACTTTCTGAGTATACTTTCCCAACGGCATTGAAACAAAGGATAACCATACTTTCTGAGTATACTTTCCCAACGGCACCGAAACAAAGGATAACCATACTTTCTGAGTATACTTTTCCAACGGCACCGAAACAAAGGATAACCATACTTTCTGAGTATACTTTCCCAACGGCACCGAAACAAAGGTATTTTTTAGTTTCAGCTTCAGATAATAAATCCATTCATCTGCTGTGTAACTATGGTACTATAATATAATGTTACATACAGCATTTATCCAAATAATTCCAACAAACCCGAGCAGTTTATTCCTGAGGTAAAAATAGAAGTATGGATTGATACAAACAGCCCGGTGTCCATCTCAAATATCAAAGTTGGGATATGACTAAAGATTGAGGTCAACACGTTATTATGTGAGATACTATGGAAACTGCTAGCGCTAGTAAAACGAATCTTTTCGTACTAATTATTTAAACCGTGATCATTAATAAAATGAGTATATTGTACTTGTTACCCACCCCCATCATCCTCGGTTAGGGTGGGGAAGATAGTGGTGATCAGAGAGGAGGGAAGGTCACAACTTACACACTACAAAATGTACGGCCCAACCTAACGATACTGACTGCCTGCCTGGCAGGCATTAACACTTGTCTTTGAAATCAAACATGTGCTCTTAACCAAAAAACGAGGAGGGCTAGACAATTTCTCCAAGGAACCTTTTTGTGTTAATTAGTGTTTCGTAATCTGAAGTCAAAAATTGTAATTACTTATTCTGATATATTTTATTGCAGAAATAAGGGTAAAAACACCAATTTTTTACATGTTGGGGTGGGTAACAGATATAGTACAATACACTCATTTTATTAATGATCACGGTTTAAATAACTAGTACGAAAAGATTCGTTTTACTAGCGCTAGCAGTTTCCATAGTATCTCACATAATAACGTCTTTACCTCGATCTTTAGTCATATTCCACCTTTGATATTTGAGATGGACACCGGGCTGTTTATATCAATCCATCCTTCTATGCTGGCGGCTGGGGTTCAATCCTCGGTCCCGGCAAAGATTTATCTGATTACCAAACCCTTCCTTCACCTCTTACAAGATATCTTGTGAATGTGGGGTGAATGCCAGGCCTCCACCGTGGTTCGGATCCCACGTTAAACTGTAGGTCCTCCATTTCATCTCACAATCACCCTATCATTACACATGAGCGTAAGTGCGTACAACCCGAACGGGTAGTAAGACGCGGTGATAATAATAATAAACTGCTCTGTTTTGTAGGAATGTTTTATATATACTATGTATATATACATATATTAGAACCATCTCTTACTACCCGTTCAGGTTTTATACTTATTCATTAATTACTCTAATGGTTTTAGGTTTTAAGAAGGTTATATTTAGAGGAAGTGTACCCTAATTTGCGTGTAGGGAGAGTGAAAAACAATTTTAGAAAACACCTTCAGTACAACCAACCTATATTCGAACCTCAATCTCCTTGTCATCAGCAGTCTAGTCTACTGCGATAGCAGTGCCTTAGACCATGTGGTCACTGAAGTGGGAATATGTTAGTTAAAATAATAATATAGTTGTTAATGTAATAGTATTATAATTATATTTATTGAAAGTACGTTCCTCCTCCTATTTCTACAAAGCATCATTCTAAAGACGCCACTTCACTAAAAAGATAAGCTTTATTTTGTTTTAGTTGTTTATTTTTGGTTGCTAATATTGATTTTATAATATATATATATATACACACACACACTTCGTGCTTCATGTTTTACTATACAGTATATTTCTAAACTCTCTGTTCAAACTTAAACAACAGCATCTGTAGGAAAAAATAAACAGATAATCTCAGTAAAATAAAGTCCGGAAAAGTCATCTTGCACTACTAAACGAAAGTTGAAGTTAAAGTCTGTTCACGGTAGGAATTGTTTTCTGAAAGGCCTTTTTCCTTACCAGAAATATATTATATAGTAGGATATTGGTAGGAAAAAAGACCTTTCAGGGAGTAACTCCTACCGTGAATGGTATATAGATGCAGCTCTAAGTACGAACGTGTACAACAAGTAGCCTATAACTAGGCGGACACATCACAGCGGATGTTCAAAACTCTCCCCCAGACTTGTCACAACAGTATTTGTTTGTTGCATTTGACACGGACTCACACTTTGGCAACGTTCGCAATCCAAACACATCAGCTGTCCTCCTAGTGCTAGTGATATGCAACTTGCTGTACACATGCGTGCATACAGCTGCGTACTCCTGGCGTTTTGCGTCTATCTTCAACTTTCATTTAGTAGTTCAAGATCACGTTTCCGGACATTTTTATTCTATGATTATCTGTTTATTTCTACCCCCAGATTATGTAGTTTAAGTTTGAGCAGAGAGTTTAGAAATACTTTGTAAGACTGGGCTATTCTCATATTTTCACTAATGAGAGGGGTGAGGAAGGTACACAGTACATTGTTTCAATACTATTGCCTGTAAAAAAACTATTTTGAAATGATAAAAAATGTATATTTATGCTTACAGCTCGAACGGTTAGTGAGACTCGGTAGAAAAAAACATTATTCAATCCATTTAACGATGTTTTATGTCTTGTTTTGATATTATTGGACGGTTAAGAAAGTGTGCTCTAAATAATCTAAATAAATAATGTTTCCTTCACAGATGGTTCCAAGGTTTTGACTGGGATGGCCTAAAGCAGAGGACTCTTTCTGGACCAATAGTTCAACAGGTACAGTCCCCATGAAACTTAATAAAAATATATTTTCTTGTGTTTGAAAAGTGTATTTCTTTGGAGAAGGTAAAAATTTAGTGTGGACTAGAGAATTAATTCTGTACCATTATGAAAGTACATATTAATGCTAATTTTAAATAAATATTAATTTTATTTTTAGATACGAGGACCAACTGACACTGCAAATTTCGACACATATCCTAAAGATATCGATATCCCACCCGATGAATTGTCAAACTGGGACATTGATTTCTGAGAACGAGGACTTCCTGAACCAGAATATGACGTTGAATCTATATATTGCCTAAGTTTGGTCTAAACGTTTAGTGTATTTCTTTTTCCAGTCAAGTGCAAATAAAATTTTATTGATAAAGTTTTTTAACGAGTGCTTTTAGTCAATCATGTTTTGATTCCTAAAGAGTTTGACTTTGGTCCTTCTTTTGGTCCGATTTTTAAGAATATGGATAAGAAACACAAAAATAGCCTATTATTTTAATAACTTATTGAAAGATGGCTCACAAATATATTTCAGAATAACTCAAACTAGTCAGATGGTTTTATTCATTTTAAGTATTCTTAACAGGACTTAAAATTAACTCTTGAAGAAAAATAACAAATTATACTGTCATATTGTTTTCAAAATAATTAGAAATTTAAATTAGATATGTCTTATGTCAATTCTAAAGTGCCACTAATTTGTTATTTACTAAAGGGAAAAGTTTTTCCTCGTATATAAAATGATATACCATGATTTAAATTAAGCCTTTACTGGTAAATGTATGTTTTATATTAGTTTCAAACATTATTATTACAAATCTAGTTAAGATAATATAGCATCTATTTCATGGTGAAAGTAAGCAGTGTGAGAAATGTTGCAAAACTTTTAAAATAACACTTCAACAATTATTATTTGATAACCTGTCAATTACTAAAAGTGTAGACACCAATATTAACAAACATTTATATTTTACTATCTAGAACATACACTCATGCTTTGTGTACGTTGAGAAAAATAAATATCTAAGATAAAAATGTACATTCTTAGAAGAAAATTTTCAGTGCACTATTCTAACTGTAAATTAGTCGTAAACGTGATTTAAAATTAATACGCCTTGTACCAAAGAACTTTAAATATAATAGTAGTGATTTTACAGAAAACTCTCATAAATGGATTACAATTTTAAGTCACAATCGTTATGGATCTCAATGAGATCAATCATGACAATATTATGACTTTAGTAAAAATAAAATTGTTCAATTCAAGTATTCACTATATTGTGACCCATGCATGACCTACCTTGGTTTTAATAAGTATTTAATAAGTGATTGTGTAAAGGTGTCATGATAGTTTATCACTAAAAGCGTTTTAAAAGAAAATATGATATATTTAAAATCTTTTGCTATACATTATACAAATAATCATTATAATGAAACTATATAAAATATATTGACATCGCAAACACATTTAATAAATACATATACGAGTATTTATATAATAAAAAATTATTAAGTTAATCAATTTAAAAAAAATTGTCTCAAGAACGGTTTTGAAACATTAATTAATGCTATCTTTAGTAAGATTTTTAAAATTTTATTACTCAAAATGTTCTGTCTTACAATGATCTGTATTGTATATAAAACTTAAAAGAATAATGTATTATTATTCATTTAATATATTCCTTATTATATTAAAGCATTTTTAAGTAATTAATTCATTAATTTAAAAGCTTCCAAACTAAACTGAATCTGACATTTTACAGATATTGTAAAAATTGTTGTATTTTAATAATAATTTATTCAGTCGCCTTTGAGACAATGACTACATTTATAGAAAATTAATAAATTGGAGTATTTGTTTAACTATTTAGTATCTTTGAGAGCAAAAATATTACAAATAATGCGTTTGTATAAAAATAAAACATTAATATTTTTAAGCATTTACTAAACAATTGTCATGTAAATATCAATATATAAACAACATAAATAATTCAGTTATACTATGTAACATTAATAGCCTATAATTACTGTTATTAATATTGCTTCAAATGTGTAGTGTTATCTTTTATAAAACCTATTTCGACTGTCTAGTATAAAATCTCTTTATTACCTTGGATTTATTATTAAGTTTGGAGGCCATAGTACGTTAATTTATATATCGTCATAAATCATAATATGCACTTGAAAAATGTATTTAAAAAATAATATTGAATATATGAATATTAATTTTATATAATAGTGCCAATATTATTTTATTATTTGGTATAGAGTGTAATTATGGATTAACCAAGCTAACAATTTAATTGATCATAAGTTGTTGTTTTTTACAAACGTCTCTTTTCATTTTGTTTTAATTACATAATTTTATACATGGAAGAATATAAATGAATCTCGTTTCTGAACTTTCTCAAATGAAGTATAGTTAACCATAGTTTGTAATGTGCTTAAAACATTTAATTACATGTATTACTCCAGAAATGGACAAGATTGTCGTAGAGAAAATTATCTAGTTAGGCCTATCACCGACATTTATTTTTAGGGAGTTCACTCCTTCTCCAACCCTTAAGGCACCTGACGTATTATAACCTAATAACGATGATATCAGTAGCCTTTTTTTTTTAGTAAAAATGCACCTATGTGACACAAATTAATTTTTTCCTTGGGGTTTGGTTATCTATAATATATAATGTCCTTGTGTGAATCATCAATCCTAGAGTGTGTGTGTATTACTTTTATTAATAAGAATACTTTTAATTTAACTGATCTAATAACTAATGTCCTGCACAAAAAAGAAAATGAAGAAGGGGGTTTTAAAATATACTTTCCATAAGTATAGGCTACTTTTATTATTTTTAACTGAAATAAATTAATAATATAACTGAATGGAACTTTAACCATATTCACTACTTAGACTAGTTAATGATTTACAAAATGTTGTTACAAAAAAGTATTAAAATAAAAATCCTGGAAAGGCTCACGGATAATTGGAAACAGAGCTAAGAATGACTGGTCCTGAACAATTTTAACCATCAACTTAAACCCCAAAACTTCTTTGTCTGGATAAAACCAATGATTGTATTTACGTATTATGTTGTTTTTAATAATATGTATATTCGATCGAGATCATATTAGGGGCATCACATACTTGAAGGGGTATATCCTAATACAATAGTATTGATTAGAAAAACGATAGCTATATAGCTACATAACAATTAACACAATACTCACTCCTCTTAATATTCATTTTTGTTGTAACCCAGGCAAAAATTAGCTTTAATTCTATGAAGAAGATTATCTATCTTTCTCAATTTTTACCTTAAGTTCATAATTGTGACATTCAGGGTAGAAAGTCTTTGAAAATGGGCTAGTTATAGATTTTTAAACTTATAAAACTTAAAATGCAAGGCATATAAATGGAAATGGACATATAAAAAACTTAAACTTGGGCGTGAGCCATCTAAAAAAAATTATACTTTTTAAATAATGGAAATTTTCTGAACGTTTCCAGTGCATTTTAGTACCTACTCCACTAGGTATGCCTTAAAAGCCCATTTTTAAGCAAACTAACCAAAAAATTAGATGCACAATTAAATTATACTCAAACCAGAGCTTTAGTCGAACATAGCTTTCCACATTATTCAACAGTGAAATTGGAATAAGTGAAGAACTTTGATTTTCTACTCTAAAATGGTTTATTATTTAATTTTTCTACGTTATCTTAAATGGGGAAAATAGGTTTCCCTCCTCTCAATTCCAGTGTCTTCGAATACCACACTACCACATATAAATGTGATGCTGGGTTGTAGCTGTATCAGCCTTATGTTTAAGTAAAGGTAGCCAGCTAGTCATATCTGTGCAGTAACTCATGCGTGAGGCCATCAATGGTAACAGCTGATTAGGCGCAAGAGTGCGTACGTTTCCAATGGAAGAATGACAAGCAGGGTAGAACGGGGGTACATACAGTAGAACTGTTTAGTAATATTTTTTTATAAGGGGGGGAATCTGTCAATCCCACCAGACACATTATTTTCATATTTTTTTAAAATCAATTAAACCCACATTTATTTTAATCTATGATTTTTTATTACCATATTGTATTATTTACCGTAATATATGATTTTTATTACCATATATTATTTAACTTAATAAGTTTAATATTTTAATCGAACTTAAAAACTAAATAAACGAGAATTTTGACTTCTTAATTCAAACAGCCGATCACTAAAAATATAAGCCATGTAATGTTTTACCCCCAAACAGCTGATAGTCCGCATTCAATATTGGCTTCGTGAGCTGAAACTAACAATCAGTCTTACCTTTCCTTTGTCTATGGTATTAACTAACTAATGTGTGCATCATTCACGGAGTGAAACAGGTTATTGAGGAGTACTAGATTTTTTTAAACAACATATCTACATTTGTGGGCCCTATTTCCTGCTATTCATGAGCCATCTATGATTAATAAATGTGAACTTAATGCTGTGCATGGCAATGATTAAAACATGTAAACTAAATCATGTAAAGTGTATATATGTGTGTTTTATATCGTGTAGGAGAAGTGTTTCATATTATTACATACTTCAATGTGGCCTTAAAACTGTTACAATAACTGTTGGATATTTTGTTGTCATGTTGAAATACATATTTAAACATTGTTAAGGAAATAAAAATAATAATTTAATTTTACAATTAAATATTTTTGTATATTTCCCACTGTCCTTTCCTCTGACAGATCTTATTAATAAATTTTGTGATTCTTTCAACTATCATTGAATTTAGAATAATCTTTATGGAAAAGTCATTATTATATGGCATGTATTGCGTATCAATACTATCGCGACATTTAATTTTTTATGTTGAATTGTTGTACGTTTATACACAAATTACAAACCACCCACGTTAAATTCCGACACATGCTTTGGAAAGAAAAATGTGCAATTTATTTTTAATATGATTATTTAAGAATCACTTTATGAACATAATATATATAACATATAAATCATATAAATGAGGGCCCTTTAAATGGATTACAAGTATTAAATGTTCATCGAATCGTGTAAGTTTCTTCTGTTGTAATTCCATAGAAATTTACCCTCAGGAAAAGTAGAAAAATGCAATTATTAAAGTTTAAAATTAAAAATTGAGCTAGAGAAAATATATTTTGTGCTGGCTACCTTGTTTGGATATTATCTCTGAGACTTGTTAGTTGGTGAATTGTATTATTTTAATTTTGTGAATTAATTCAATGGTTTTGTTTTTTCTTTCTCGCTGGTTTGGTTGAGAACATGTAAACACACAAGTAGAGTTTGAACATATATTTATAAATGTTATGTTCTAATATAGGTATATTATTTAAAAGTATTTGTGTTATATTCTTTTTTTAAACAGTGGTCCTAATATATTTTAATATTTATTAAGTGTGTTATCTCTCGCACTGGTGGGAACACGGTCTAAATGTTAAGCTCATGTAATCTGGTTTTCAGAGAATGTAAAGGTAGTGATTTGAATCCCTATCGGGTGTTCTATTGATGAGCTTTCCTAAATGGTTTCTCACTCCGCCTCCATGAAAACTCGACTATATTTCTTCTAAATTTTACTTTCTTCATTCCTACACTTTTTATTTTAAATATACGGATAAACTGGTGGACTGATGAAGCGTATTTAAAAAATAAATAAGTGTTTTTATATATTTAAGAAAATGTGTGTTTACAGTACCACATTAGAGTAAGACCTACAATGGTGGTCATGCGGGTTAAAACATTAACTTCGTCATGTTTTCAAGTGACTGTGAGGCTGGGGCTAAAAACCCATTAGACTGTATTTGGGTGATTTTCCTTAAATATATTTCCCTCCTCCCATTGCAAAAACGCGTGTACATCTTCTAAATTCTAGCGTCCTCATTTCTACGCCTTCAATGTAAATTTGCGCATAGCATGGTATGTATTAAAACGTGGGTCACAAAATGAAACTAGAGAAAGAAATCAACAAGCCTAATAAAATTAGGTAATTTTTGTTTGTTTGTGCAATGATGACATTGATATTATGGTCTTGTACGTATATAATTTGATTAATTAAATACTTTTGATTATATTTATTTAAAACACATGATCAGTTAAACCTTTGCTGTTCGTTTATCATCTAATCACTATTCATAAATTTAATCTGTCTTGATATAATCACACGTGGTTTTGCTCTAGATTATAGTTTGGTGAACTCACTTGTGTCGCCTTCATCGTCTGTAATGATGGTTGTACAAGACAAACTGTCACTTCCAGAGATCGCTGACAACTTGGACAAGTTTGCACTTTCTGTGACATTCGCTAACAAGGACAGACCAACAGATGCATTGATAGTTGCGTTAGGAGAGTTGATAGTTCCTTTCACAATAGCGTTGTTGGCTAATTTAGTAGTTCCATTTACAGTAGTCTTGTTTGGTAACTTGATGGTTTCATTTACAATAGCGTTGTTGGCTGATTTAGTAGTTCCATTTACAAAAGCCTTGTTGGGTAACTTGATAGATCCATTCACAGTAATGTTATTTAGTGAGTTGATAGTTCCATTCACAATAGCATTGTTTGGTGAGATGAAAGTTCCACTTACAATAGCGTTGATTGCTGGATTGGCAGTTCTATTTACAGTAGCGTTGTTTGCTGGATTGGCAGTTCCATTTACAGTAGCGTTGTTTGCTGGATTGGCAGTTCCATTTACAGTAGCGTTGTTGGTTGAGTTGATAGTTCGATTTACAGTATTCTTGTTTATTGAGGAGATAATTTCACACAGATTACCGTTGTTAAGCGAGCTAATAGCACCATTCACAAGAGATTGAGTAGCTAATTTATGTGTTATAATTCCATTAAAGTTAATAAACGATTTAATATTCCTCGTTTTAAGAGGATGAAAAAGGTTAAAAAAGTGTGTGCGTATTTCTGAGCTCATAATCAACAAGATAACAGGACTCACGCAGACATTAACGTACTGTATGCGATGCGCCACACGGTAGAATGTAACCCAGTACACATTTCTTTAAAAAAGTAATGGCTTTACCATTAAGCACGCGTAGTAAATATTCAATGGGAGCTGGCAAACACAAAACATCGCAATGATAGCAACGAAAATATTGGCGGTTCTCATCCTGGATTTTGTATCACTATTACTGCTGCTGAGTTCAGCTTTACGAGTCAGAGCGGACGATCGAATATGAATGTATGTTAGTAGGTATAGTATGGCAATAGCTTCGAACGGAATTAGAAACAGGAGAACGAGAAGACTAATGGAAATATAATGGTTAATAATATTGAATTCCTTATCTTGAACGTCAAAATGAAACAAATGACAACCTCTTTTATTAGAAGCGCCGTGTATCATAAGAGGGGCCGAGAACAAGGATCCAAACAGCCAAATGGCTATATTCACGATTAACGCCCTACGTTTCGTACTTTGGGCCTTTGACATCCCCCTGCTTTGGAAACAGTTCACCACTATGATGTACCTCTCAACGCTGAGGGCAACAGTCATATAAAAAGTGACAGTACGACATAGGAGGCTGCTGACTCCAAAAATGTTGCATGCCACCACGCTCGACAGTATCATCGGGTCGGTGAATACGTTAATGGTTATCGGGATCACTGTGAACATCACGAAGATTTGATCGGCCAGCAAGGTACTCACGATGTACGAGTGTGAGGCTATCCACAAGGAGCGCTGTCTGCAGAAAATGGTTATCAAGGAACAGTTGAAGAGCGTCCCAAAAAGCGTCACCAGCACGCCGACTACTACGTTGGATGTCACGAAACCTCCCATTGACCTCTGCGTGGCCTTGTAGCATTTCTTACGATTCACCTCCCGTTGCTCTGCCAAGTATTCTCCCAGACAGGTGGTGGTGTTCTCAGAGCACAGCCTTGTAGGTGACAAGTACAAGGGCGCCGTGTCCGCGTCGTGGATATCATTACACTCTAGCGAGTCTTTGAACCAACATTTGCTCTCGTAGAGTCTGCCCACCAGCTCTTCCAGGCGGCAAGCGTTCAACCCCAGCTCGTTGATGATCTCAACATTTCCTCTGAATTTCGTATTGATGCAGTCGACGTAATGAGAATCTAGGGGAAACGGGAAACAAGCCATTGACCCTGATGAGCTCATCCCGTTGAACGAAGATGGCGAGCTTGACATAGTTGATCTCCGTAACCTTGTCGGTTTTAAATAGTTGATTATAATATCTAAACCGGCCACTTACACACCGAATCGACGACTGAACCTGGGAGCGCGTGTTTTTTTTTTTAATTGCGTGACAAGTAAGATGGTTTTAAAATATGAAACCGGTTTGTAAATTACCCCTCACTACCGACGTAGCTCCACTGACCAGAGACGCAATTCTACAAAATATTGTTCACACATGTCTTCTCGAGTAGCGAGTTTAGTTTTTAACAAGTACCTAGCTAATAACTTGTATACGGTTCATTTGGCTTCATTTACATTTCAAGCATACGAATATAATCTCAAACTACTGTTCACGGGGTATAAGGCGTAAGGCACTACATGTATCGTATTGCTGGTTATGGGCAAGCCGAGGCTCAAATTCCAGCCGGGTGCCTTGGAGGTTGATTTCCCCACCTGATTGATTAATGTGGTTTCAACATACCCTCTCCCTTCTAATGCATCAGCACTTCTTCTACAGCTAATCTTCCAATACCTTAGCTCAAGTCGTTTATAACTTTGGTATTGACGTAATTAATAATTAATATCTAGCAATCGACGTAGCTACAAACTTAGTGCGAATGAAATATTTTCACAAACATTTGGCAGTGATTGTATTGTTTACAGATTATATATTACATAAGTACTAAGCTGAATTTCAATTAAACTCTACGATGTATGTATACACAACTAGCACTTTGACCCGCTCTTAGTACGGTTGAGCAATCCTGAGCTAACTATGGCAATCACAAACAAATCATGATAAGTAAAAATAAAATAGATTAAATGTTTTAGACAAAATATTACCTTGTCCACAAACCCAGTTCATCAACAAAGCAAACTTCACCTAAAAACGATCATAAATTAAGATAAACAAACGAATAAACTTTGCCATAGAACTATATTGGAAAATAAATGGTACGGCGCACCGCACAGACTTTCTCTTCTCTTTCTATAAACTCGTAAGATTTCTGAACGGAATAATGTAAGAAGGCAAGATTGCCGTCAAGATTCATCAACATTTCTGTTTTAGATCTTATATTTTTATTTTTAAAGAATTAATGTCCTCATTTGTATGTTTGGACCAATAAAAAAAATAATATTGGGTCCACAAGGGTCAACACTTCGTATTAAAATTTCGATTTCCTGTTAAAATTTTAACATTTTATTAGGTGTTACACATCTTTCAAGTCATCGCATTGATATTTAATTATTCATTTATACATTTTGACCAATAAAAAAATGTAAATATTGACTATTGAGTCTAAAATGCAGATTGATCATTGTTGTACAAACATTTCTCCTAAGAGGTTAAAGGAAAAATAATATACTTTTTTTAGATACTTACTTATATTTAATTACTCTATGGCATTGGAGAATTATTGCGTTGAAACTTAAGTAGTATCTCTTTAAAACTAAAGCTCACAAAATTGTATTAATATATTTGCAAATATCTCAGAAACTGTTGCTTTTATAAATATATATGTCAAATAAAAGTTTTTTATTTCTAATAGTCTTAGGATTTTGCAATGATAAGTTGTTTAGTATCTCAAATAGTTGTGGAGATACGGAAATTAACGCTTCTGTAAAGTACCCTAAAAATCATTTTCATGGGAAAATGAAAATAGCCAGTTTATTTATAATCTTAATCAACGCCTAGATACGAATTTTAATCAAAATCTCTGGAACAGATTTTGAAAGAACCTATTTTTTCTCTTTTTTCCCCTTATAAAACTACTATTAATTTTAAGTTTTAATAGACACACAGACAGACGGCATTGCAAAGACTATTTTTTAGGGTTCGGGGGGCCATGAGACGTCGACATCCATCAACATTTCAGGTTAGATTATTTTACGGTCACAATACTTAAACTTTAATGTCCAAAAAGTTAAAAAATATATATAATTGCGTATATATTGAAAGTTATTGATTTTATAAAAATATGTCTTGAATAAAATATTTGTATTATAAATATATATATACATATTTGTAATGCTAAGTAATTTCATATCTCAAATATTTTCGGAGAATTATAAAAAATGTTAATTTACGCATCAGACCGGAGCCCTTAAAGCCATTTTGATCAAATATTGAGAGTATCCATTTTGTTTGGAATATTTATTAATGTTTATAAATGAAATTTAATCAAAATCGTTAGAACCGATTTTGAGAAAATCGACTTTTTCTCTTTTTGCCCTTCAGTAAACTACCCTTAATTTTAGGGGTAGATATTTTTAACTGATTACCGAACTTCAATTATATCCCACTGGAAGGTAGTTGTTTATCACTAGCTTTTTAAATGTTGAACAGCCTTCCCCCTTTTCTTCAATCTCTCTTAGACATTTCAAATTCTAATATTTATTTGGCTACTTGGAATTGTCTGCCAAATTTTAATTCTCTACTTCATCTAAACATCTTTTTCTAATTGAAGCCCCCTTACCCTCATATTTTCTAGATCCCTGTCTACATATATTCATAAAATGATGAGTTTATCTGTCATGAGCGTTGCACGATATCTGCAGCACGCAGATGACTGTAACTTAGAAATGTGTAGCCCCTGTACACAAACATGTGCAACTTGAGGACGGAGTTTTAAAAGTTAGTTTTAATATTTATTTTTAATGAATTAAAAATCGGTAATGAAGAAATAGATTAATATTTTTTAATGTTTTTTGAAGCAACTAAAAGCGTTGCCTGGGGTAACCACGCAAGATATCACGTCAGTCAACGCTGGGCACTTCAGTTAGTTAAATAGTTCGCTTCGGTTACCACGTGGTATAACGCACTAATCTCGCGTGTTGGACTAGAAACTACCGAAGACAGGGAGATCGGGGTTCGATCCCGATTGGGTACACTGAAGGTAGTTTTCTTAAATAATTTTACACTCTAATTCTACGCAAATGCGGGTGCAATACCTCTAAATTAAGTCTTCCTAATCCCTAACTCATTAGTGCAATTAATACAGGCGTATAACTTAAACGGTTAGTAAGACGTTATAAAATAAATTAATAAGTATGTGTGTATAAAAAAATCTCAAAAAAGTGAAGCATCTGGCTACAGAGAAATTGGCCTGGCGTTTGAAAATATGAGACTGATGAGAGTAGTTTTACTAAAGATTTGAAATGTTATGTAATGTGATTTAAATGGCAAGACAATTTTTGCATTGCACAAAAATAACCAACAAGGCAAAATCAATCAACTTTGTATGACGTGGCCTCCAAAGTCGTTCACTAGGATATTCGAGCATTGCCCCTCAGGAAACATTGGCCTAATACACAGACAAGGTTTCCTTCTCTGTGGCCTAGTAGTAGTAAACAAAAATGACAAGACCTATCCCAAGCACAAAGCCTCTCAAATAAGTTCCATTGCATTGGAGAATACTTGTTTGACCAGGAGAAACTTCACCGTGTAAAAGTATGTTCATCCTATTGGAGTCTGCAGTTAATGGGATATTATTATTAACTAGAATACTAATTAAAATCTAACAACAAAATACAAATAAAAGTGGCTTGAATATGGGCTACACATTATTTCAAGGGTGTAGAAAATTAGTTTTTTATAAGGTGGGGTCCTTTTGAAGATGTTAAAATATATTTAGCCAATAAAGAATTGTATACGTATATATGGACCAACAATAGAGGACATAATATTCCAAGGGGCTCCAAACCCCCCTCACACTCCTCTTTCTATGCCCTTGCCTTATTTTTAAATATTATTGTCAATAAACACGTTAAAATCTTCTTTTTTTAACACCGCATCTTACTATCCGTTGGGGTTATATGCTTTGTATTAATTACGCTAATGGTTTTATGGATTAGGAGGGTTATATTTAGAGGTATATAATTTATATAATATTTACATTATTTATAAGACTCACGTTAATCTGACATTTATGTCTGTCAAATTAGCAAAAATTCCGTACTGCCCAAAATATACATAATTAAGGACTTTTGAATAATTTAAGGCCAATTACTTATATAAAATTAGTACATCAGAGTACATGTTAAATGTTTAATTCATAAGATTTAATTTGGAAAATGCATAGTGGTCAAATAATATGCCTTAAGTCCTTTACACTGAAACTTCTTCATAACAATTGTAAAATTACATTAGGATACTCAAGTAATAATTTATTGAAAAAGGTTAGTGCTGTACGTACCGTACTTAAAATATTTATTAGAAAAACGTGAATACAGTAATGTCGCTGGTTTCCCTTTTAAAATTTAAAAAATATTTGTTTCTTGCGCTCAAATATTTGTGTAGTTGCCTTGTCTTGCATTTTCTTCAGCACTAAAACTACCTCAAATTCTGACCCTCTCCCCTCAGTCCATTGCATTAGATTGTTCACAACTGTCACGGCTTCATTGCAAGAAACACTGAATTTCATAGTTGCCACTGCCTCTTAAATTGTATCGTCTTTTCCTGATTCATTAATCCCGTTCACTTCTTCTAAGATTTCAAGATCGACAAGATCAACATCTAATTCTTCCTCCAGCATTCATCTCCTTAAATCTGCCAATGAACTGTCCTCTTCATTGTCTTGATTGGCCTCACGCCACGTCGAGGAAACTAAAGTTAGAACGTTCTCAACTTCATTTTCAATGGTTGTTGGGTCTCCTGATACATCTGCGAAACCTCGTTCCCGTCTCCATCTTTCTTCTTATGAAGAAACAGGTTTTTAGGCCATCTCACCCAACCCTACCGTTCTATATATTTCCCTTCTATCAGTGTCTGGGGTCACGTGTGACGTTCAAGAGCTATATTTTGTCTAGTTTGCCTGTGTGGGCCACTCTTGATAGCACGATCTACCAACTTAGGTAAGTTAAGTGCTCTCTGTGGTAGGCTAGCTTTTACCTAATTTTAAATTATCTTTCAGCTTAAAACTATTTTTGCTAACCTATTAAAAACTATCGTTTATGGATCTAACTTATTGTAGACTTAATATTCGTATTTCTTGGGTCACCTCTGAGTATCCTGTTAACTTATCCTTCTGAGGCCCCTATCTGGCATTTGTTTGTTATGATTAAATGCAATATTTCAAGTTCGCCATATTGGCGTGGAAATATTTATTATGTAACTGACCGTTGGAGGTCATTATGTTGACATGAGCACTTTATATGTTTAATTAGTTATTTATCACCATCACATTGGGCGTAGAAATATTTTGTATTTAACTTAAATACTTATTATTTAATATACTATTTATATGCCGCCATGTTGGACGTAGTAATAGGATTGTACTCTTCACGAGTGGACTCTAAAAGTCCGTTACCTTTCACTACTCACTCAGTGATATTTTGTTTTTTTGTAATTAAATTAACTTACCTTTGATTTATTAATAAAATTGGTTAATTGGAATTTCCTAACCTAATATTATTATTTGAGGCTGCTAGGTTTGGGGGTTACAATGCCACTTGAACTTAATTTAGCTAAAAAAAACTTTTAGTTTTATTATGTCTATGTATCTTTACTAAGAATATTAAATATGGAAAATTAAACGAGTATTGACACTTGTGAAATTAAGCCTAAGAAAGTTTACTTGTTGAATATATCGGTCAGATGTGGAATTTTGAAACGATTAATGTAACCATAATAATATCAATGTTAGCCATATCAACAAATTGCTGTCTGAAGGACCACTTGAATACTTTCCAATGAATCATTTTGGAGTAAGTTACTTGTTTGCTCTTTAGCCTCTTGTAAACATGTGATTATGATAGTAATATAATTAGATAGGACAGTTAATATATTGGTTATCTTAATTTAAAAATGTTTTAGTAAAACTCTTTATTTGAACAAGATAACTGACTATTTTTCCGTTATGAACATACTTAACATATCTTATAACCTACAAAATATGTGGTTTGAAATACACATTTATATTTAAAACAATCAACATTAATGATGGGTGACATAAAATAAAACTTTATACATGTAATATTTTGTTTATGTACCACGATCCATTCATGTTTTCATCGTATTTACACTAAAGGAGTATAGATGAGAAAGGAAAAATTGAGGGAAAGTGTTCCCACATTTGCGTGAGGGTATTATATAAAACCATCCTGTGTATCCGTTCAAAGTTCAAACACTTTCTTAACTAACAGTATCAAACCATACTAGACGAGCCAAGGGCTCCAGAAGAGATTTTAATGTGTGTTTGTGTGGTGGGGGTGGGGAGGGGGGGGAGCTCAACTGAGAGGGAGCCCGGAGGTAAAATTTTAAACTGTGTATGACTTTTGAGGCTATTTGAAGGAGGTTTACTTTTCAAGGATAGTACATTTGTGTATGTCTTTCTTTGTCATTATATATAGTCACAACATAGTAGGAACTTGTGAGGAAGAACGTGGTGACGTTTTTTCGGTCAGCAAATGATAGGTAGACCCCATATATATTTTTATTTTATAGGTAATAAAACTATTCAGTGGTATTTGTGTAATAAGGGTGGTTAGGAAATAAAAAAAAGTTTGTTTTTAACGTCCTGACTATCAAACCAAAAGGGAAATCGGAAGCCCTCCTTCAAAAAATTTCCGAAACTTGAATTCCCTCATAAGATATTTAGAAGGGTCCACACTTGAAAAAAAATTACGAAAACTATACTCTTCTAGAAGTTATTTAGAATAGTTCTCACCCAGAAGATTTTTTTAAATTTGGAATTTTCTAAAAACTACTTAAAGTGTTCCTCACCTGGAAGTCTTTTGCAAACTTACTATCTGTAAATGCTATTAAAGGTGATCTATCCCTAACAAATTTTTGAAAATTAGTTGTCTCTATTAAGTTTTTAGTGTGGTTACTTATATACTGTTTTTTAGTTTGATGCCTCTAGAAGATACTTTGAATTTTTAGTGAACAGAAACAAATAGATATGTCCTACATTTATGTAGGTGCTACGGGTTTTATTGAATGCCAGGGTTATCCACAACTTCAACAAGGATACTGTAGGGGAGGGCCTGAAACACCTGGGAGATTAAACATTGGCCCTACATTCTGGTGTCCTTTCATTTTGAAATATATCATCCAGGGTAACGGCTGATTACAATTTTAAACACAACGAATTTCTGCTGGTAAAATGTATTTATTTTACACACTTTCAAATAGCACTGAAAAGGCCTACACTTTAACATTCCTTTACTTCCCCAGGGTTTCCAGACAAAAGAATATTTACTGTCTCAGTATTTTATAATTAAAGCTATAGGTAGACATACATAATCTCATAATTTCCATTGCCTTCTATTAAATTTTTGGCACAAAGATCATAAAGAAATCACATTAATTGGGGATGAAATCAATAGTTTAGACTTGGTAACGCTCTTTACTTTGTATTTTACAAATTATTGCAAAAAAAAAATTAATGACATTTTATAATTTATCTGACTTATCCTTCACATATCATGTCACACCAAATTAATTCACTTGTACGGGTTTTCTATGCTTTCCATGTACACTCCGTTTACCATGAAAGGTAGGAAGTATTATTTTGTCTCACGGGTGGAGGGAGAGTTTAATTTTGGGAGGATTCCAAATTGTAAGTGTATGACATAAAGTTAAGACTTCTGAGAAATAATAACGTTATTTTAAAAAGTGGTAGTGGAAACTTATTTGTGTGATGGGGAAAAGGGAGATATAAAGATTTATTTATTTTAAGAATTTTTCTCCTTTCCAGTTAATATTTAAAAATTGGATGCCTTAGAGATTTGTTTATATACATTTTTCTCCCTCCAAGTTAATGTTTGAAAATGGGATGCCCCAGAACGTGTTTGGAGTGAACCTCAAAAGTGGAGAGTTTTTAAAAATTAAGAGAAATTGTTAAGACAAATTTAGAATAGACCTACCTCGATTTTTTTAAATTTATACAATCCTAGATCATATTTGGAGTATTCCCCCTCCAGTAATTGAAAATTGAATGCCTTTAAAAGTTATTTTAAGTAGAAGATTCCCTATAAATAATTATATAGTGGTCATAATCCAGAAATGTTGAAGCCAAAAAAAAAGCAACTTAGAGGGCTCCTTGCCTTTTTTTTTTACTATCAAAGTTAAATGCATTCAGAAACAATTTGAAGTTGTCTTCCCCTGACACATTTTTGAAAAATGGATAAGCTACCTCTGAAGATCGGATTGCAGGGTAAAATTAAGATAAATAATTTAGCAAATATTCTTTTGCAATCAACATTAAAAATTTCAGAAATTTTTGAGGAGATATTATCCCATCATTACATCCATGCTATATTTTATCTTATAAGCTGCACCGTATTTGAACCATGTAAGGTAAGCCTGCTACCTTTCAAGGTAAACTAAGTGTACGTATTAACCCTGTAAAGACTCACATTGTGAAAGGCAGCTTAATGGATCTTTAAACTAGGGTTGATTAAATATTTACTATTTCTCTTACAAGCCATATGTACAATTTCAAATCTATTATCACAACAATATTTAATGTAGGTTTAAAAATAATAACGTATTTTATTCAAACCCAAACAAGAAACCGCATCAATTTGATTGATGACCAGCTTTTTAATTTTCTATTATCGATAAAAATATGGCAAAAATAAATTTTTAAACAGGGTTTAAAATCCACCTAGTGTTAAAATTAAACTTACAATTCAACTGTGATTTTTTTTAAATTTTATTTTTACTGTGGCAAAAAGGTCAATAAGTATTACCCTTGGCCTTTACTATTCTGGTATTGTTTGTATTTAAGGCAGTCACAACTAGGCCTAATGTTAGTTATTATATTTTTGTGAAAGCATTTTTTCTCGTGTGAGAAAAATAAATTGAAAAATTAACGCATTACAGTTTTCTATTACATTTATTATACATTTTGCGTATAACCCGAATGGGTAGTAAGACGCGGTGCTAATAATAATAATATTATACATTTGTATCTTTATATCTTTATTACTTAAAATTATCAAACTTATGGTAAAAGGTATGTGTTTTATAAATTGGTTTTGAATTTACTTGTTAAATATGGG
>CABFVX010003034.1:0-75974 GCA_902151425.1 Timema shepardi | reverse complement strand
ATGGGGGGGGGGGGGGTAAAGATAGTCCCAGCATCACAACATAAAAATAAGGGGGTTAAAACCTCCCTATCCTCCAGTTCCGGGGCCCCTGAGACGAGCTTGACGTTTAGTCTACTTGCCCTCTAGCGTGGGCTGGGACTCTTGCCGTAGTAGGATTCTCTAAACTAGCACAAATTCTTATAAATAGTGTGTCTCATACTAAACAAACTCTTCTGTTTGTGGGAAAAAAAATGTGTTGGCCTATAAATGTGAAATATTGGAGTTTTTAGGGAAATATTTTCTTGTGAAAATTTACCGTAGTCATGTTTGTATTTATCGTGCTGTTTTTAGTTTATATTTATAAATATATTACTAATACTCTATTTATCACTATCAAATCTTATTAACAATTCTTAAACCTGAAATTGTCAGATAGCAAAATGTGTATTTGTGTGTTTGTGCGTTTGTCTGTAGACATTAGAGCTCCGAAACCAAGAGGCGCAGAAAGTTGAAACTTGGCAAGGATCAGCACCATGGAAAAATGTATTTTCAATGCTGGCATATATTGCGAGTTTGACGTCTGAGACCACGTTAACAGTGGTTATCCTCTATAAATATGATGTACTAATCAATATATTATCCATTTGTTTTTCTATCTGACATGAACCACCAAGGGAATAATACCAACCTTAAGCCCAAAAAAAAAAAAATTACAGAAGAAATATTTATCTTAAATCCAAAAGGGAAGTTAGAATAAGTGACCACCAGAGGGGGTAATCCAAATACTAAAAACCTAGAAAGATGCAATCTGAGGTTTTGAAACTTTAATATTTTTTTGTTTACTTTTAAAATATTTTTTATAGATTAATATCTAAGACCTCTTAACCACAAGTTCATGTAGCTTTTAGAAAGCCGAGAATTAAGTTAGGCCTACCTACATACTTGGGTAAACTCAGGCTTAGGCTTGACCACCTTTATGCCACTGACCGCTAGATCTTTTAAGGGGGGTTCAATCCTAGGTCCCAGCAAAGATTTATCTGATTACCAAACCCTTCCTTCACCTCTGATAAGACATCTTGTTAATGTGGGTAATGCCAGGCCTCCACCGTGGTTCGGATTCCACGTTAAACTGTAGGTCCTCCATTTCATCTCACTATCACCCTAACATTACACATTAGCGTAAGTGCGTATAACCCGAACGGGTAGTAAAACTCGATGCTAATAATAATTGTATGTGGGTAGCTCCAAAACTACGAAACTTGAGTATCTGAAACTTTGTATATTTACTGAGTGAAGCCTTATTATCTGCACCACGGGACCATTGTTTTCGAATCAACAAATAAACCACATTCACTTTTACGTTTGTATCATTTTTTTAGCTCGACGTTTTAGGCAATGAGACCACACATTTGGAATTAATTCAAAAGTCAATAAACATAGAATAATGAAACTGGGTTTAGGTTTACGTGCTTAGAATAAACTTAGGCTGTGCACTTCCAACGTATTTCATTTACTTTTACATGATATTCAGAGCTTTACGCTTTATACCTATCGCTCGGTTACAAAAAAAAAAATACTCTTTTAAATTTGGTATAAGCTCACAATAAGCCCATTCACCATAAGAGTGGGTGGTAACTGACAGCTAGCAAAAGATGTAAACACAGTTAAAAGAAAAACATAGCCAAAAACAAATTGTTCGTTGTGAAAGTTTTGACCGTTAAAAGTGACAACACGCCAATGTATGGTCTTGCAGTTCATATTATGGTTTTTGAAGGGATACAGGAGAGTAAATTTGGTAGATTTTGCTATCTGGCACTTAGTACGACTCCAAACGTGAATGAGGTATACTGAAGGAAATCTTGGGCTGTACATGTTAGATGTATTTTTTTCTTTTAAAAATACCTGTGTTACGAGTTTGCTTCCTTAAACTAGAGTAGCCCCACAGCTTCTTTGGTGCTGACTGACAGCTTTAAATAGTTACCAGACCAAATTACGTATCCCTACACCGAATTAGATGATCTGCAAAAACATGTGTTTAGCATCTATCACTTTTGACAGTCAAAATTTAGGTATATACCTAAATGTTGACTGTCAGAAGTTAGCTGTGAACTGTCAGTCAGCACCAAAGAAGCCATGGGGCTACTCTACGTAGCCACTAGTGTGGATATAGCTCAATTCAAAAAACATATAAAGTGAAAATTTCCATATGTGCAACACATACATATAACTTATGGAAACCTGAAAATATCCATGCAGGTAGTTTTTTAGATTTTAAGGAATGCAATACATACATTTTAATTTGCGATTCCTTTGGTGCCGGTAGTTGCCTCAAATTTGGCATGGACTTGCGTACTTGGAATCCTAATCTGTTGAATATCCTGACAATGAATTAGGATTGAAAAAAAAACAGAACCATAGAAAGCAAAAACATTATATGAACATATGTCGAGGAATGCCAGGTCTCCACCGTGGTTCGGATTCCACGTTTAACTGTAGGTCCTTCATTTCATCTCACATTCACCCTACCATTTGCACATTAGCGTAAGTGCGTATAACCCGAACGGGTAGTAAGACGTGGTGCTAATAATAATAATAATAATAATAATAATAATAACATATGTACTTTGACTATCCTTAGTTTGTTCTTTTTCACATATCGAGAACATGACGTCTTAAATAGTGTGATCACTGGTGAAGGTTTTTTCCAAAATAAAGAAGTATAAAAATCGGAATTTTGGTATAATTTTTATCGATATTGGCTTAAGCGTTTATTTCGATAGACTGCGTAACTAGGGGTGCATATAACTTTTTTTTTAAATCAAACAAAATAAATATTAATCTTTTAAACGTACTAAGGGAAAAATGAGGTTCCAAACTCTTTTTTTATCTCTTAAATACATCACAGGCCTAAAGAATTAATTAAACCGATTTGTGATATTAAAATGGTATAAGATTATGTTCGCTGCCATGCTATGTTTAATTTAGTAGTAAGTCGTTTTATACCTGGGGAACGCTAAACACGTGCAGTGGGCTACCTGTGGCACTAGGAACTCAAAATTTCATTGCCGCACCTACAAAAGTACATACCTCATCCCTTTCTTTAGCTAGTTCTATCTAGTCTATTTCATTACTACTCCAAGTGTACCTGACCAAGAACTGAGCCTCGACCCTCCATTCACCCACAATACAGTTTATTACAAGTATGTTGCGCTAGACCAGGCCTTCTCAGTATGTGGTCCCCGGACCAGATCCGGCCCGCAGAGATATTTCTGCTGATCCACCATGAAAATGTCAGAAATTAGAGAAAAATGCGTTTGAATCATTCAAAGGAAATTACGTAAATGTTACTCTTAGATAGCTGATTGTTCTCAAATTTGATGCTTTTCTATAGACGGAATAGGTAGGAATCTAGTCGTTCGTGATTGATCATTCAATATCACAGTGATTTGCGGCTATGTCGGAAACTACCTAAGCCACTTTTCACACCAAAGTCTTTGTCAGGCTGGCTAGATTGCTATAATAATTGTAATTCTGTCTAATGCATTGTCAGGTTCTTGGGACATAATATTATTTGTATCTTTGACAATGATTTATGATTGTTCGTTAAAATTATTAATTAAAGTGAGATTCATTTAAATAGGCCTAATGTAGTGTTTCCTTATCTCATTTTTGCAATTTGTTTTTAATTTGGCCCCCGAGTACCTTATATAATTGTAAAATTAATGTAAGTGGCCCGTAAAAAAAATCTAATTGATAAGGCCTGGCCTAGATTGTGTGTCTGACTAATGGTGTGGGTAATCTTATGGAAGCCAACAATGAGAAAAAATATAGCTATAATAACATTTAATTGACATTAAACTTTTTGTAAAAAACAACAGTTACATAACGCTATGATTTGGCATGGAAATATGATATAATGTCTACAAATATTTAATACCTACCTTATTAATACTGTGCTCTTATAAGATTATAAATAACCTTATAGTTGAATGCCTTAGTGTGTTTCTTTTTTGTTCTAACTAAAGTAGCTATGCTATTCGTTCATGGATGTCGGGTAACATAATATTGTAATGTAAGACTCAAGTAACGTGGTTTGATTCCAGGATCCACCATTAATATGTTAGTGTTCGCATAGTGTTTTGTTCCAGCTCTGAATCCCAACGAACAAACTTGTACGAGAGGATACCAGTGCCAGAATCTTGGCACCATCACAATGTATGTTTGGTCTGAAGACCATAATCAACTCAAAGGTTATATCGAGGAGAGCCAGAATATTCATTATCCTTCTTTCCGGAGTGGAAACATGGAGCACAAACAAGTAAGATCGTCAGAAAATGTACATTTTTGATTGTAGGGGCTCGAGTACTAAATGTCAGGCTCATCTAATCTTCCTTTCTGGTGATGGGATGTCGGAGTCTTGAATTATAAAAGAATCGAAATCGAGTTTTAAGAATGTATGATATAGTCATTTTTCTTTGGAAAGTTTACTCGTTTTATTTGAATATAATAATGATAAAAGTTATTAATAGTATTCAAAATTGTATATTGACAAATTTTGTAGCTATTAATAATAATAATAATAATAATAAAAAATTATAGTAGCATTAATATAATATTTTTTAAGTTTTGACAATATGAAGATACATTTTTATACAAGCTCAAGCCTCTTTAACAACGTTGTAGTAAGACGCGGGGCCAATAATAATAATAACAACGTTGTATGGAAAATGGCTCAAGAGACAACTGCAAATATTTATATGAGAAAAGTCATTTATTTGTCAAATGTATTTTTCGTACATATTTTCAACATTAGAAACAAGATTTAGATCTAGACAAGTCTAAAGGACTCTAAACAGGAACAATGGGTACGATTGCTGGAGAGTACCATCTGCAGCCAGCATTAGCGGGGTAGTCGCACGTGTTCAGCTGCAACACAAACAATCATGGTTTCATTACGGTTGTATTCACTAAAAATCAACTGGTATCGCTTGTTCTGCGTGACTAATATTGTGACGTTAGATGTCCCAATGCTAAGGGCACCTGGGTGATTTTTCTCTGGAAGACGTGGGATGGGAGCGAACCAAAGGATCTGAGGGGTATGGAATATCACCAGTACGGGGGTCCTCCCCTGGGAAAATCTAATAAAGTGAAGCCCCAAAAGACGCTCTTTATCTAAGGGCAATCCTTGTCTCCTGAAAATAAGATACAACATTTGTAAATATTTCAAATTTATCCAAATTCATGGGTGGACACTTGACCTTGAAGATTTGAAAGGCGAATGCTGTTTAAATTGCTCACGAATGCACCACACTATCAACCCTAAAGTCAGCCGGTAGAGAACGCTAGTAATTAGTTTATTAGTTATATTCTATAAAATTCTGTTTGTTGGCTGGCGGCACTGTTTGAGCGCTAGTTAATAACACTGTTGGGTGGAATATAATATTATAATAACTTATAATATTTAAACAACCTCAAAATCTCAAAATCCCTCTTTCTCTCTCCTGTGGTCGCCCTTGCCCAATGTCGCGTCGCCTTGGTGATGAAGTTAAGATTACCAACACATTCAATCCTCACGAGGGGAAAGACAGCGCTCTAGTCGAATTAATTATTACACTTACATCGGAAATATACTAAGTGATTTAGTATCAAGAATATAACTACTGTGGATACCTCCTCTACATTATGTTACCTTGGTGTTTAAATAAGGCTTGACAGCACACTCAATCCTCATAGAAAATAATTCATTGCACTAGTTAGTGTCAGGCTTCAGGTGGACATGTAGGGGACGCGAGAAAATATCAAAACAATTCTTGGTCAAAATAAAACGACTATTGCTTCAATTAAAACCCAGAGTTTATTTTTCTTCACATGCTGACCTCAACAGTTATTGAATATTTGTCAAGGATGTCCTGGAATTTAATGACCACTTTTTAATTTAATTTAATAAATGTGTCATCTAATGATGCTATGTTAATTACAGATATTCAAGAACTGTTGATATCACCATGTGAATAAAATTAAACCCTATGTTTGTAATGAAGCAAAATGTTATTTATTTTCGCAAAAAAAAGTGCTATAAAACTGCAAAAAAACTAGCTTCTTCTCGCGTTTCCTACATCCTAACATTAATTAGCTACGACTACTCCAATAAATCTTACCTTGGAGTTCCAGTGAAGGTTAGCAGCACACTCCATCCTCACGGGCTTGAAACCAACACACTCGTAGAAGTAGTGACAGTCCCTAATGTCAGAAAGGTACTGAGAAGACCAGTAGTAAGTGGAGGTAGGTGTGCATCTGGGGGTGAAGATGTTGATCCATTCCTCGTCAGTGATGGCGACAGCCTCTTCCTGAGTCAGAGCAGAGATCTGCTCGTCGGTCAGGACGGTGGCTTCAGCAGTGGCGTACGCCAGAGCGAACAAGGCGAGAGCGACGAAAACTGAAAAGTTAAAATAATAATAAAACTCATAAATATTTTACTTTAATTCAAGATATACTTTTTAACGGAACATTTATAATATACTTAGAGTGAAATGTTTAGTTCATTACTAAACATAATTATATCAACATTATTCTAATACGTTAATTTTTTAATCACCTTTATATGGAGACTCATTAAAAATCAATTTTTTATTGAATATCAATTTACTAACTCTATAATCCTTTTACTGTTTACTTTGAAGATGAAGGGACAACGCACAAGCACTAAGAGCAATATATCCGGTTTTATTTTATCTTTTTTCCTTGTAATTTCTCAGTGTTTGTTTTTACATCCAATGGGAATAATCTGATACTCCCATTTTGTTAGATAGGCGTTTTTTAAAAGCCAATTCAATGTATAATCTAATATTTATCTACAGGAATATATTTTAGTATAATAAATATGATATAGAAAACTGTAGTTCTGTAAATTCTGACTCTTTTCTGTCATATATAAAAATACTTCAATAAAACAGTAGGCCTATTAGCAATATTAATATGCAAGTAATCTTGTTAATATGTATTTCCATTTTATATGATCTTGGATTTAAAGAACCTAAGAAATGATCGTTAAAGATGTTTCAAACTATCTTATAGGTAACATATAGGTACTAAATTAGTTACCAACAAATAGGTGTAAAGTTTGGATTGGAAAAACAAACTATTTTTACTGTGTATTTTTGAAATGCAAGATATTTGTAAACGTTCTTACCCTTCATGTTGATTAGGTAGGTTGTTTAGTCTGCAACAATTTACTACTATAACTACAAAGTCAAAATGTACGTCCTTTTATACCAGCTAGATGTGACGTTCTTAATCAGATAAGTAGATACTTCTTTTTTATATATATATATAACCAATGACATTGGCTTTTAAATTAGAAAGGTTACTTACGAAATGGTTTTGAGTAATAAGAAGCTTTTTAACATTAACAATTTTTAATTTATTCTAACAATTTCAATCAATTATCAAATCAATGTTAAGTTGGATATTATTAACAATGATTTTTTAAGGAAAAAGGATTATGTTTCCAGTTGTATTTCTTTGGGGATGCCAAAACTTACTAGTGATTTAAAATTTGCAAACTTTATGGCAAATTTAAAATGACTAGTTGACATTAAAATTGTAAAAAGAAGTAGTGTACATGGAATGAAAATTTATAGCAACAAATAAAATTATAATTTTGTAGGTCATCAATAGTTTCGTTAATAGACAAATAGGGAGTTAAACTGGCGATTAAAATCACAATTTTCAGAAAAAAAACGAACTTTGAGCGATACCGTGACCTTTTTAAATAATCTCCATGTGATAAAAAGGTCTTTTAAGTTCATAAAACCAACGGAAATAGTGATTATA
This sequence comes from Timema shepardi, assembly GCA_902151425.1. Lineage (NCBI taxonomy): Eukaryota > Metazoa > Arthropoda > Insecta > Phasmatodea > Timematidae > Timema > Timema shepardi. Next base: position 68,162 of record CABFVX010003034.1, on the reverse strand, counting down.
GGAAGAAAAAAAACACTTAATTGGGTGAAATTTTGCCAAAACGGTGGAAATCACGGGAGTCTACATGATGCATATTTCGGTCCACTAACTCCATTTCGTCGACTAAATATTTATATTACCCTAATATAATATTATATAGCACAAAGTCAACTAAGAATCATGTTAATATTTTCTGGAAAATAGGTATTGTTAAACATTGTAATTAATACTCATTACGCTTAGCTTAAGATCACACGTAACCTATTAGTAGGTTGTTCTAGTTGTATATTACATAAGTACTCTTGAATCTGGGACTAATTTTTAACTAGATGTATTTGATTTTATAAACATTTTTATGTATATTGTATTTCGCAAAATTTAATTTTTTGTTTAAATTATAGTATATCTAAGACATAATTAATATATTTGGTATCCTAATTATTATTGTCATGTAATGGTTAATATGGTCAACTAGAGTAAAACATTTCGTTTGAATTAAATACATTCCCCTCAAATTTGCTATTATGATATTTCTCAATCTAAATATTAATTTTAAATTAATAATAATAGTAATTATTATTATTATTATTATTATTATTATCATTGTTAGTGCCATTACCCTAATTATTATAGTCATTATTCTCAATATTATTTGTCACATTTTTTTGTGATTAATAATTTTATTGGGTTGGGATGGTAGAAATATGAATAATTCATAGACATTTCTAGTTTCATATTGTTTAGGACATATAAGATAGTTTTACATACAAAATTTAAACTATGGAGAATTGGTTACATCCTTTCGCCAGAAAAAAAATTGTTTAGTGTTTATTTTTAAACGAAAGTTGATTAATTTGAGAGTGATTTAAAAATCACTTCAACTGTACAATAAAAGAAACTAGTTGTATCCTACACATATATTGCTATAATAATGTGCATATTACAGAGAGTGTGAAAGACTTTATGATGGCAGACAAATGCATTATTTTAATTAATTATTCCCTTGTTGGTAGTCACGTGGTACAATACGTCACTCAAGCGGTAGACTTGATTTCCAGTGGCTTGGAGGTTCGAATCTTGTCGAATCTCTACGAGTGTTTTTCTACTATGTTATATTTCGCTGTGACTTTCTCCATATCTTCACGTGCTTTAAATTAACCTTCTATTCTCAATCCTTTATATTAATTCATCAGTAACCTTGGTTTAAAATATATTAATACATAAATAAGTATTTATTTGTCATTTATTGATTTTTCTTTATAATTGGTTCGGTAGTTAAGTATAAACTAAATACATAATTTGCGACGTTACTTCAAGTAATTCATTGCTGTCCCTGGTTATAAAACTGGTTGATAAGTGGAATAATATAAATTGGTAAAAAAGTTTTCCCCAAATGAGTTTACTATCAATGTGTTTGCTTTGTTCATAATATTTTTGTTTTTAATTCTTCCGGTACCGTAAAATTTTGGTGAATTCTGGTGACCTAAGTGAAGTTATTATATAAGTTCTAAAATAAACACAGTTTTTTTCTCACATTAATTATTAAAACATATATAAATAGATTCAAAATAGAAACTTGACGAACAAATAGAAATTGCTAGAATCTATACATTTTATTTTTATTTTTTGATAAATTATATTTTATGACACACAAATATAATGATGGCGTAATTATCAAGGGTAAGATGTATATGGACGTATATTAACTATAGATTAGTCAATTATTACTTATGGTATCTTTAAACATTCAGTTGATAATAATGTTCAAGTGTTCTTTGTTTTCAATAGATTTGTTTGATCTACACAGACGACACAATATTTCGAAAGGGACCAATCAGCACTCCTCAAATATTTTGCAAGGAGTATGAGTGTATTTGTCTTAATATTAAGATATCACAATCACAATTGAAGTTTGGATGTTATCTTTAAGGCTAATTATAAGCTCATTTTATGAATGGGAATCCATGATGTTTTTTTTTAAATGAAAGGGTTTTGGCACTCTATCGTGGACTAGTTGTTCCCTAGGTTTTGGGCTTTATTAGGTAAAAGTCAGAATCAAGTTCAAATATTTAATGTTTCCTTTCCATTCACAAATTGTAATACTAACTTATTTGCCACTGCCTCTTTACTTTACATCAACGCTACTCGCGTTTAACTATTCTCTTGGCGTGGGAATGAGAAAAGTAGAATTTTAAAAATGTACAGTACCTACATCTGTGGGAAGGTAAAGCAGGAAACTTAGTCATTGGCAAACCATTCTAGCTAAGCCTGGCATTTAATTCGTGTGCACATTAAATCAAGTTAAAAATACATTAAAAAATTTAAATTAATATTTAGTAGGGTAGTTAAGAGCAAAGGTCATGAAGCACTCTCAAAATAGGTCAAAAAAATAATTTTAAAAGTCCATGAAAGAAAAAGACTACCCTCTCATATTTATACTTTCAAGAATCTCTTAATTTAATTCTTAATTCATCTACACTTTAATAAATATTCTTTGGATATAGAATAGTGGATAAATTTACATTATCATATTTAAAAAGTATTGTTATTCCGAAAACTTTTAACCTCGAGGATAATATAATGTATCTCGGTGTTTCAAGTGTCCCTGAACTCAAAAATGTATTGTAATTAATTCTGTCCCTGTGAATGTTTGTCTGTCCTAGTGAATGTTTGTCTGTCCTAGTGAATGTTTGTCTTTCCCTGTGGATGTTGGTCTGTCCTAGTGAATGTTTGTCTTTCCCTGTGGATGTTTGTCTGTCCTAGTGAATGTTTGTCTTTCCCTGTGGATGTTTGTCTGTCCTAGTGAATGTTTGTCTTTCCCTGTGGATGTTTGTATTTCCCTGTGGATGTTTGTCTGTCCTAGTGAATGTTTGTCTTTCCCTGTGAATGTTTGTCTGTCCCTGTGAATGTTTATCCTAGTAAATGTTTGTATTTCCCTGTGGATGTTTGTCTGTCCCTGTAGATGTTTCTCTGTCCCTGTGGATGTTTGTCTGTCCCTGTGAATGTTTATCCTAGTAAATGTTTGTCTGTCCCTGTGGATGTTTGTCTGTCCTAGTAAATGTTTGTCTGTCCCTGTGGATGTTTGTCTGTCCCTGTGGATGTTTGTCTGTCCCTGTGTATGTTTGTCTGTCCCTGTGAATGTTTGTCTGTCCTTGTGGATGTTTGTCTGTCCCTGTGGATGTTTGTATCTCCTAGTGAATGTTTGTCTGTCCCTGTGAATGTCTATCCTAGTAAATGTTTGTCTGTCCCTGTGGATGTTTGTCTGTCCCTGTGAATGTTTGTCTGTCCTTGTGGATGTTTGTCTGTCCCTGTGAATGTTTATCCTAGTAAATGTTTGTCTTTCCCTGTGGATGTTTGTATCTCCTAGTGAATGTTTGTCTGTCCCTGTGAATGTTTATCCTAGTAAATGTTTGTCTGTCCTTGTGGATGTTTGTCTGTCCCTGTGAATGTTTATCCTAGTAAATGTTTGTATTTCCCTGTTGATGTTTGTCTATCCTAGTGAATGTTTGTCTATCCCTGTGAATGTTTGTCCTTGTAAATATTTGTATTTCCCTGTGGATATTTGTCTGTCCCTGTGAATGTTTGTCTGTCTCAGTGAATGTTTGTATATCCTTGTGGATGTTTGTATATCCTAGTGAATGTTTGTCTGTCCCTGTGGATGTTTGTCTGTCCCTGTGGATGTTTGTCTGTCCCTGTGGATGTTTGTCTGTCCCTGTGGATGTTTGTCTGTCCCTGTGGATGTTTGTCTGTCCCTGTGGATGTTTGTCTGTCCCTGTGGATGTTTGTCTGTCCCTGTGGATGTTTGTCTGTCCCTGTGGATGTTTGTCTGTCCCTGTGGATGTTTGTCTGTCCCTGTGGATGTTTGTCTGTCCCTGTGGATGTTTGTCTGTCCCTGTGGATGTTTGTCTGTCCCTGTGGATGTTTGTCTGTCCCTGTGGATGTTTGTCTGTCCCTGTGGATGTTTGTCTGTCCCTGTGGATGTTTGTCTGTCCCTGTGGATGTTTGTCTGTCCCTGTGGATGTTTGTCTGTCCCTGTGGATGTTTGTCTGTCCCTGTGGATGTTTGTCTGTCCCTGTGGATGTTTGTCTGTCCCTGTGGATGTTTGTCTGTCCCTGTGGATGTTTGTCTGTCCCTGTGGATGTTTGTCTGTCCCTGTGGATGTTTGTCTGTCCCTGTGGATGTTTGTCTGTCCCTGTGGATGTTTGTCTATCCTTGTGGATGTTTGTCTGTCCCTGTGAATGTTTATCCTTGTGAATGTTTGTCTGTCCCTGTGGATGTTTGTATCTCCTAGTGAATGTTTTTCTATCCCTGTGGATGTTTGTCTGTCCCTGTGAATGTTTATCCTAGTAAATGTTTGTCTTTCCCTGTGGATGTTTGTATCTCCTAGTGGATGTTTGTCTGTCCCTGTGAATGTTTGTCTGTCCTTGTGGATGTTTGTCCGTCCCTGTGAATGTTTATCCTAGTGGATGTTTGTCTGTCCCTGTGAATGTTTATCCTAGTAAATGTTTGTATTTCCCTGTGGATGTTTGTATCTCCTAGTGAATGTTTTTCTATCCCTGTGAATGTTTGTATATCCCTGTGAATGTTTATCCTAGTAAATGTTTGTATTTCCCTGTGGATGTTTGTATCTCCTAGTGAATGTTTGTCTATCCCTGTGAATGTTTGTCTATCCTAGTGAATGTTTGTCTATCCCTGTGAATGTCTGTCCTAGTAAATGTTTGTCTGTCCCTGTGAATGTTTGTCTGTCCTTGTGGATGTTTGTCTGTCCCTGTGAATGTTTATCCTAGTAAATGTTTGTATTTCCCTGTGGATGTTTGTATCTCCTAGTGAATGTTTGTTTGTCCTAGTGAATGCTTGTCTGTGGCTGGGGCTACAGCCTAAACGGTTTGCTGTATTGAATTAAAAATTGATATTAAATGGTGTCTGGTCATTTCTTGAGGGAATAACTGATTTTTATTTAGTCTCGTTAAAGGTACTTTAATTATTGATTTTTGAAAACTAAAAAAAGGTGATTTTGTTTAAAATTGATATCTGGGGAGTGTTTTTATGTTAAATAACACTAAGTACGTACTGGACTTTTTTTCGGAGAAAAAGAGATATATCTAAGGGTTTATTTTATTATTGCTATTTTACTGGTGCCAAATGTTTTTCAATTTTAAATAATTTGAAAATAGCCTATCCTCGAAGATTTTGTTAGAAAAAGAATGATTCATTAGACCATTAAAAGCTATGTTAGTTAAGTAAAATTTACAAATGGCTAGTTTACTAAAAGCCAATTTTAAAAATGGTTTCAAATTACAAGGGACTATAATAGTGTTTAACAAGGAATAGATCCAATGGCGTAGTGACGATATAAAAATTAAAATTGAAAAGTATGAGTAAAGATAAATTAACTAAGTGAAAATTGAGTGAAGATATCTCACCTGGGCAAAAAATGAATGTGGTAAGAATCCAATAAAAATATCTTCTGGATCCTATAGTAAAAAAATTAACAAGGATATTGAAACACAAAGTTTTATATATTAGGGCAAGAGGGTAAATATGAGAATAAACACACTAAGTAAAACATTAACCTACTCAATTTAGAATTTGGAATATAGACAGTATGGACAATTGTGTTGTACTATTTATTTATCATAATAACCAAATGTTTACTCTGTATAGTAATGAAATAAAATCTAGCACATTTACTGTAGATCAACGATATTAATTATAACTTATATTAAGTTAAGTAAGTGAACCAAAGATGTTCATACCAGTAGGCTTAGTAAATTATTGTAAGCACTTGAATTAATTACTTACACTTTATAATGGAAAGCTAGTTACGGTTATAGCCACATCTAATTATTGATTGAATTACTGATCCATAATGTATATGTGAATCAGTGGGTCTGTAACGGGGTCAAACTTAGCCTCATGAGGACAAATGAGGAGCTACTTTAATAAATAGTTAGCGGCCCGGGTCTATAAGACTGAGATTAATGACCGGAGAGCTCGTTGTGCTGACCACATTACACCCTATATCAGCAAATGTAGGTACTATCATCGCTAACGGTGGCAACCGCTCGGTCGATATAGATCGCTTGTGGCATCACGACATGGATTTTTTTGTCGGAGTATTATTTAACAAATCCAAAAAATAAATTAGCCTAAAACGAATTAGTAAAAATGTATACTAAAATTGACAATTCGATTGATATAAACAGGGTCCATTGAATTTCAATTTTCTATCACTGCACATGATCAAGTCTATTTATATATCCATTACCTTAAATCCCTAGCTATTTTGAGGCGAAGTGTATGATGGAAATATGAGATCGTCAGCTAGTTAATAGTTAATAGAAACATACATGGTAGGATTGTATGCTGCTGAGTCATACAAGTTTACCTAAAAATCATATTTATAATATAAATTTTATGTTTTAAATTATTTTCTTGAGCGGTATTTGTTTGCCTATAGCAATATCTATGGGAATACATATTTCCTCAAAATATATGTAAAGTCTTACTCAATTACAACGAATATTGGCTCCTCACTATAATATTTATTGACATTATAATCTAACATACACATGTTTTCTCAAGTGTTTGTTAAAATATTTTTCCTTAATACGCAATATTAGCCCACTTGAGCTGTAGACAAGCTGTTAACATACTTTGGTTGGAGTCAAATTACAATTTCATTTCCCGTGCTTGTAAGATAACTTTCATTTTAAATCATTGATAGTATTGATTTTAAACGGTTTAGCAAGTACAATGGTCGATTAAAAAAAATACCATCGTAAAGTCTAATCTATGGTCAAAGTATTTTGTTCAATACAATCGAATATACGATTTAATAGAATGATGAAAATATAACCTATTATGAATAAATAGTATTTTGTTCTCACTACGCAGAATTTTTCACTCCTTTATCTAAAAATGGAAACATTTGCTTAGAATTCATAAGCTATGTGAAATGAAATAATATATTCTGTTGAAAAAACATAATGGGAAAAAGAACATAATATTTCACCAAAGAGCAAAAATAAAATAGTATACTTTGTTACAGACACATATTGAGAGAAAGTACAGTAACACATGTCTTCACCAAAAAGCATAAACATAACTCTCCAATTCCTAGATCTCTTATATTTACCAATAGCTTAGAAACCTTTGGTTTTATAAACATTATATTTCAATTAAAAGTGATTATTTTTTATAGTAGTACAACTTTTAATGAGTAAGTTAGTTTTTATATCAACAAGTGGACCAAAATTGGAGGAAACCGTTAATGTAAATTACCCTCTTAGCCATTTTTCCAGAAAAATAAGATGAGCTATTTTGTTTGTAGTGCTAAACAGTGCCTACATATGAATTTTAATAAAATAGTTACAGCCTGTTTCGATAAAATCTAAGTTTTATCTTTCGGCCCTTAAATAAACTACCCTTAAGCTTAGGGTTAGAATATCTAATAATAAAAAAAAACTTGGAGGGACCTTATTCAAACCCTAGATACCAAGTTTTATCCCGTTCAGTAAAATGGTTTCGTCTCTAGGCTGAGATACAGAGGGCATTGCCAAAATATGCTTTTTTGGATTCATAAATATCTAGAAATCAACATTTTATCACAATACTTTCTTCTATCTGAGGTGTTGTGAGAAAATACCAAGAAAAACTATATATTAAAATAAAAATACTTGTTGAAAAGAAATTTACTACAGGGAATTTAGAAAATAACATAAAATATATTATATTTTAAAGAATAAAATTGTAAAATGTTATGTCCATTAAATAAACTTAATTCACTGAACAGTAAAAAAATCAATTTTATGTAAGTAACTAATAAATCTATAAAATTATCTTTAAATTAATGTAATATTCCTTTAAGCTATTCGAAATAAAACATATAAATTATCAATTAATACTTACAATCATTAAAACTACCAAAATAATCTGTAGCAGTACATTGTTTAATCTGTTGAAAGTTGTGTGAATTGAGATACATTAATTAAAAGTGTACTCTCGTAAATATTTAAAATTAAGTATATGAAGTATGTATTAATAAAAATATATTGTTGAGATTAAAATCTATTTTTGGGGATCTTCCGATACATATCTCCCTCCGAAACAACAGTCCAATTATAATTCACTTTAGACTATAAAAACTTATTTTATTTCTAACTTCCTTCAATACTTATAATGAGATAATAATTAATGCATTGATGTTATTCCTCTTAACGCATTTAAGTGCGACAGCTACATAGCCTATATTTACAAACAGTTACTTTAATTTCAACACAAATATATCAGATTTTATTTGAGACAAATATCAAATGTTTACATTAATGGTATTGCTAAAACATCTCCTACTTCTTAAATATTTCTATTTGTTTTGTATTCTGTAATAAAAGTGATTGTTTTTCTGATTCATTAATGAGCAATGATAATTAATTTGTAGTTAGAAATGTAATATAGATTCAAATAAGCCCTAGTTGGATACACGATAACTTTTACGTACAAATTTTCTTTAGCACTTTGTTTTACTAAATGTTTAGGATATACGCATATGTACTAATTACGCTAGGGAGTTAGAAGGAAGGTTGAATTTAGAGGAAATATACCCACATTTGCGTGGAGGTAAAATGTAAAATAATTCTAGTAAACCCCCCTCAGTACACCCGACTGGGATTTGAACCCCATCTCCCTGTAATCAACAGTATAATCTAACACTAGATTCAAACTTATTCCTTGGACTTATTTTCTACCCATTAATTTAAGTTGTTAGTAAAGCTAGTTATGAATGTACTTAAAAAAAAAACTACTTGTCGGGCCATCATTATTATAAAATAAATGATAAGACACCACCACGCAAACTTTCTCTCTTTTTTTTTCTTAAAATAGAAACATTTATTAAAAACTCTTATAATTTGTGAAACAAAATGAGTAGGGATGGAATGCTTGAATCCTAAAATTCTTGACTCCCTCAATTAATATGATATTTGAGAGATTCTAGATTCGTAATAATTTCAAAAAATTATCTCGAATGCAATAACTATGAAAACATTGACTTCAAATAACAATTCTAAGATATTGTGTGGAGAAATTATACAAACTTGTGTAGTTGGAAGAATAACAAAATTACAAAAATATTACTAAATTGTTTAGTTGTAATTTATTTACCTAAAAGGGGTACTTTTTATTGTTTATGATGATATAGACATGACAAACAAAATGCAATTTGTATGTTAACCTAAACAACTTATTTTAAATTATATTTTTAATATTTTCACTTTGACTAAAACTATACATTTTAAAGATTAAAAGATTTGAATTTGGATTTAAAATTCAAAATTAAATTTATGTTTCGGATTAGTGATTCAGATTCGAAAAATATAAGATTTGATCCATATCTAGAAAAAATAAACATTGTGGCAGAAATATTCCACCAAAGAGCATAAGTGAAATAATATACACTGTTACAGAAATATCACGAAAAGAGGTTTTGATAGTACTACAGCTTCACAATGATATGTTATTTCTTATCTCGAACAGTTGCGGAGGGAGATATGATAAGAATTGGAAATTTTCACTTATTTAAAATGCCCTTAAAATCATTTAATGAAAAAATGTTATTTTTGGTATGATGTTAAACAATTACTAGGTACAAAATTTAATATAAATCGTTAAAGTGGATTTTGATAAAAATATTTTTTTTCTCTTTTTTCTTTCAGTAAACTACCCTTTACTTTATGTATAGATATTTAATCACAAAAAGTCCTCTGATAAACCTAATTAAAACCCTATATATCAAATTTGAGCCTGATGGTAGAATTATTTCAGCTCTACTCCAATATACAAACTGACATCACGAAAACGATTCTTTCGGTTTCAGGGGGCCATGAAACATCGACATTTACCAATAGCTCATGTTCGATTGCCCTTTTATGATCACAATACTTCTCTCTCCGAGGGATTGATAGAGAGTAAATATTTTTGCTAACATTGCGAACACATAAAAAAATACATATTTCAGATTTTAAAATACATTTTACTGTAAAATCGTACATATGGTCATATATTGTAGTAAAATTTGCATTAATCTAAATTGTTTGAACCATTTTAGAGAAATTTTGAATTTTTGAAAATTAGTCATCTATAATCTACTCTTAAACTAATTTTTCCTCAAAATCAAGTATTCAATTTGATTGTCCATGTCAAATAAACCTTAAATATACATTTTACAGAAAGATGTTTGATTAATTCTCAAAATATTTCTAATTTAAAAAAAAAATATTTAAACCAATTTTTCTCAGAAACACAATTATACAGTGATATTTTAAAATATTAAACACTACCTATACATAGAGTTTAGTCAAAATCGCCAGAACCATTATATAAATATTACAAATTTTCAAAATGCACTTATCAGTAGAATACTTCTAAGCGAATTTTTACCCTATACACAACTATACAGTGTAACTTTTCGTGTCAAACATATCATAGATCACCATTTTAGGCCAAATTGGTAGAGCCGTTTTCGAAACGATTTGAATTTTCAGTAAGCTGCCCTTTATTTGAGGGCTATAATCAAAATTTAGAAAATACATTTAAGTACGACCAAATGACAACTAAAGTAACAAGTAACAACTAAATATCAAATTTTAGCCAAATACGTCGAACTGTTTCGGTTTTAGCCCCAGTGACAGATATATATATATTTTATACAGGCTAATACATTATTTTGGGTTCGGGGTCAAATACAATTTTAAGATCTGTTATCCTGTAGATGTCACCGATTTGTATGATTATAATATTTTATTTAATATGGTCAAGTAACAATAAGAACACCAATAGTATAGTCCTTATTAATTGGGACAAACTCAATATCGCAGTTAATACATTTTTAGCCTTTCCTGGAATCGAACAAGAAACGTTTATATTAGCTAGTAGGCACTAAACTTACTGAACTAAGATAAAGGAACGCATGTAGGTAGCCTATTTATATTGTGGATAGAAAGCTAGATCTGCTAGGCTTATCTTGTAATACGGGATATTGTTAGAATATAACTAGGCCTCAAAATTTAAGAAAGATATTATTCTAGATATCATAAATTTGTTTTTTAATTTTCATTACTATTTGGACGATAAAAACTAAGGAAATTCGCTTAAAAATATTAGATATGTTTTTGAGAAAATTTTATTTATGTAATTACGCTACTAAGTAAAGTGCTTTAATGTACGATTTTATTCGTTTTGTCATAATACTATGGTGTAAATTTGGAATAGTAAAATTAACAAACGTACAACAACACATTTTAGGAAACTATTGTAGAGACAAAAGTAAAACATCGTATTCGTTACAGTTTAGTAGATAAAGTGGTTGTGCTTGAAGCTTAAGATACCTCTAACTGTATTGTCATTTTGTTCGAATTCATTAATATTCTTTAAATTGTAAATGACACTTGGACACAAGAATCTATTCCATGACCTTTGGCTTGATGCACCAATGCTAGGTCCAAGGTTTAATTCCCGTGTCCAAGTGTAATTTAAAAAATATTAAATTTTTATGCGGCTATAATCGTAATTAACAAATATAAGAGTTTGGCTATTTTAATCCATCATGAATTCATTAAGTATTTGTTTTTTATAATAATTACAAAATATATAGCAATCGTTTTAAAATATTTTAAGTACTAAGGTATATACAAACATGCACCATTTTAAAATTAAAAAATTTCGGAACTATATATACAATTCGTACACCCCGCCCAGTCTGAAAGATATCATTCTTACTCTATGGTCCTAACTTAACTAGAGGAATCAAGCAAGCTTATTTTGACAAGCTTCACTATAGTTCAGCTTTTTGTATACACAACTTTTCTGGAGCTTTTTTTCTTTAGCACCACGCCTTACTACCCATTCAGACTATACGCTAACACATCTTTATTTTTTTTAATCCAATAAACTATGTCTACCTATACTCTGGATGCCTAGGTAGCTTTGTTATAGGAATAAAATCATTAAATATAAATGAGAACTTAAAATAACAATATTTGTATTGAGTTGAAACATTGCAAAATATTGATGATACAATGGAGATGATTTAATCAATTATTATTGAATTATAAAAATATGCAGATCCCGTTTGAATGTGTCAAAATGTACACACTTCGTGATTAACTTTAAGTGGCTAATAAGTCTATATTATAGGTTGAATGAACGAATTGCGTCAAAGTACACACTTCATGAAATACAAGATAAAATACAATTCAATTGTGATTTTTTAAACGTGCATGATTAAAGTTCAGTAACAACGCACATCGTTGCTATAAAAGCAAACGCTTAGTTTAATTTTGTTATAATACAACGACCTTTCTCTTAGACATAAGAACACTTGCAACAGATAAAAATGAAAGGTAAACGTATTGTATATTATGTTCACAATTTATTCTAAGTAATTTTAGACGCGCATAGGTAGTATAGATATTTAACTATGTTTATGGTTTTAATGATCTCTGTAAATATAATTCAAATAAAAAAAACATATTAAAAATATAACAAATATGCAATCAAAATTCTTCCTCGGTCAGATAAATGTGGTAGTTTTTTTAGTATTCCAAATACATAATCAAATAGTTTAATTCCGTTAACAATGAGAGCTTTGATGTGGAACTCGAAATAGGGAAATTCTTAATTTGCACCGGCATTACCACAGAGCTATCCATATTCATCTCGTACCGATGCCACTTGAAATTACTTGTCATACTGTATGACATTAGGAACTTGAAAATTCACTGCCGCACTTAGAAAAGTACGCCACCTATTACTACCTTGAGCTAGTTCTATCCAGTCCCAGTCCCTGTCTTGAGCTAGTTCTATCCAGTCCCCCTCATTACAACCTAGCCCTGTCTTGAGCTAGCTCTATCCAGTCCCTGTCCCTGTCTTGAGCTAGTTCTATCCAGTCCCCCTCATTACAACCTAGCCCTGTCTTGAGCTAGCTCTATCCAGTCCCTGCCCCTGTCTTGAGCTAGTTCTATCCAGTCCCCCTCATTACATCCTAGCCCTGTCTTGAGCTAGCTCTATCCAGTCCCCCACATTACAACCTAGCCCTGTCTTGTGGTAGTTCTATCCAGTTCAACACATTAAACCCTATATCTTTCAGGTCCATTCTAATGTTATCCTCCCATCTACATCTATGTTTTCCCAATGGTCTTTTCTCATTGGGTCCGACAGCTAATACCCCGAAAACGGTTACATATTTTTCTATTCATGTTGCATGTTCTAACCATCTTAATCTATGAGACTTGATATTGTGGATAACGTATTGTTATGAGTACGGGGTATGAAACTCTTCATTAAGTAACTTCATAATCTTCCCAGAAGCCTCATGATTTTTTGGACTAAATATTTTCCTAATCATCTTGTTTTCGAGCACCCTAAAATTATTTTCTTCGTGTAAGGTAAGAGACCATGTTTCACACCTGTAGATAGAAACCGGTAAAATTGTAATAGCATGCATTTCCATACTGTATTCTTATTCTCTTCCTGATTTCCAGTCTAATATTGTTATTGCTAGTTAAAATTATTATTAATACTTTAACTCATTAAGCCTGTCAAATATATGTTGTTCGCAGTAATCTATACATTATTTTCCTCAATTGTATTCTCTCTATGATCATATACTTAGTATTCCAGCGTTCACATTTAATCACATTTCATTGTTAGCCTCTAGAAAAAATTCTGCATTTCTTGCAACAGCTTTACTTACTATGGCCCAAAAAAGCTAAAGCATAAACGTTTCCTATTAGCTGCAGTGTACGATTTAATGTCAAACATTCCTTACTCTCTTGCATTAACCTAATAAAATAATGTAAAAAATAAAATAATGAGAAAAGTAAATATCCCTGTTTCTACCCATTATGTATTTCAAATGTATCTGGATGAGTGACAACCAACCAGTACCCTGCCACAAGAATTGGGAAAACAAATCTCAATTAGCTTGACAATTATTTTTGAGTATACCAAACTTAACTAAAATGTCATGTAATTTATTTATTTTAACTAAATCATTGGCCTTTGTTTTTAAACCGGTGTATAATTGATTAACAGCCAAGTTGTATTCATTTTTTGCTAATATATTCGGAATAGAAAGAATATGATCTTTTGTTGATCCATTCCGTTGAAATCCACATTGATGATCTCCAATTATTTCCTCTACCTTTTGATTCACTCTCATTAAAATTATCTTAGATTAAAATGTTATGGCATGTTGGTGATAATGGTTATATTATTATAATTGCTATTTCTGGGTAAACTATCAACCCCACAATCAAATTCTTATCTAGCTACAACTTTGCCAAACAAATATTAACGTATCGCCAAATGATACGTGAGGGGTGTCCATGGAATCAGTCATGATACTGGAGGGGCTGATACATTCACCATTTATCACAATTAGAGTCAACACACTAGATAATAAAAAGTGGTACATGACATGAGATAAACCAGAATGGCTTAGTGGTTAGACATTGATGCCAAAGATCTCGTATTCGATCCACGTTAAGTCATTTTTCTCTTAATTGACTTAGATTCAAGAATCAGGATCTATCCTATGGTTAAATACACCGCATCAGTTAGTGTTGTATTTAAATTAAAATATAATTAATTAATTTAGACCTTATTTGGCATTGGACAGAACATTAAGTGATTTTCTAGCTGAAATATAAAAATAATTACATTTTTAAAGGAATACATTTCTTAAAAATAAGTGCACCTAATAAGTAATATACAGACAATAATGTGGACTGTCAATAAAAACAATGTAACTAATCTTTAACATTAAAATAAGATATTACTTAGAATTAAATTTGTCAATTTCATTTGTTATAGTTTTCGTCGCTCTCGCTTTGTTCGCTCTGGCCTACGCCACTGCTGAAGCCACTGTCCTGACCGACGAGCAGATCTCTGCTCTGACTCAGGAAGAGGCTGTCGCCATCACTGACGAGGAATGGATCAACATCTTCACCTCCAGATGCACACCTACCTCCACTTACTACTGGTCTTCTCAGTACCTTTCTGACATTAGGGACTGTCACTACTTCTACGAGTGTGTTGGTTTCAAGCCCGTGAGGATGGAGTGCGCTGCTAACCTCCACTGGAACTCCAAGGTAACACAATTCTGAATGGGTTTTATAGTTTGGTTTTCATGTAACAAAGATTTCCTTCAGTACAAAATAATATGTTTGTTATTAGAGGGAATAATTGAAGCATTAATGTTTCTATTCCAGCTGAACGTGTGCGATTACCCTACTAATGCTGGGTGCAGGTGGTACAACCCAACACCAGTGGTGCCGGTGCCAGCCCCCAAACCCAGTGATGTCATTCCATACTAAACAGTGTTTTCTTTATTATATCATATTTATGTATTTATATATAGATAATTTATAAATGTGTCTCTTCAGTAAAATATAAATATATATACCCATAAACAGCACTAAAATGTTTAAATTATTATTCAAATACATTTAAAACAAATCATAAAATACATTACGATTTTGTTATAGGGTATCTATGAACTATGAAACCTATTTTTGCATTGTTGTTTAACTAATTTAAATTTAAATATAGAGAGTTATGCATTCAAGAAATAGCTCCAATATCAAATTTTTACTCCTGTTATTGAAGGGGGCTAAAAAGCCACCTAATCTCTACACTGCGGAACTTCCTCTATTCCTCTATTTTTACGCCCTAGAGTTGCGAAGATGGACAGTTTGGTTTAATTAAATATGGCCTTAAATTATTTGTTGGCACAGTTTACATAGGCTTACGACGGTTCAAATTTCCAAATATTTATATTTTTTATGGAAACTTTGACCGAGCTATTTCACGCAATTCACATTTTCAAATCTTACTTTAGTTTCATAAGATACTCTTTATGCAGCTTGTTGATCTCAATCCAAATCAAATATGTTGTAATGCCCTCAACTTAGTATTATTAGTTCAACTTGTGTTGTATATACTGTAATGGTATTTGTAAACGGAAAAATAGGGTGAAATGTAACCTGAGTATTTAGTAGTACTAAAGGCACAGATCCATGTTTTGTCTCTTTTAAGATCACATAGCCCTCTTTGCCATTGGTCAGTGGCCATAAGTAGAACGTGGACTCAAAGATGGTAAGAGACTGAAAAAAATCTGTCTCTCTTGAAGTCTTAGGCTGGAAGTCTCGTGTTGTGAAACGGCCGTCTTTAGTAACTGGCCGGAGTGTTCCACTTGTATTAACGTCATGAGGACTAGCAATCTGCTGCTTACTACGGAGAGTGTGTTAATATTGCCCGTTTTGTTTAATTTAAACCTTTATTTTACATTTTGAACGGTAGTGATTTTGTATGATTTGAATTGGTTTTACAAGTCTAATTTTTTTTAAAGGTATTTTAAAGTGAAAATAATGCAAAAAATAAACATTAAACTAGAAATTGATGTTAGGTAGTTATGTATGATGATCCATTCACAAACACAAATTATAATGCATAGGCCTATGTTAAAAAGTAAAAAAAGGACATTGTTTTGTAGCTTAGTAAGAGGTTTTTTTAATCTAATCAAAGGGTTCAATTTACATGATAATTTTTTCCTCGCCATTTGTTTTAAATTACAAACCTCATAGTTTTTACATAACAAAGAACACAAACGTGGGGTACAAAATAAACCCTTTTTCAAAAGATGATATTGTTGATGAAGCATTGATCTTACTCACAAAATACATATAAATAGAAAAATGTGTAGCCACTTTATTTTATTGCCATTTATTAATCGCGAGAAATATAATTTTAGAACTTAATTTTCGTAGAATGATAATTTCCTTTTCTTTCTGGGAAATAATTTTTCACTACAAAGTTTATTGTTAATGTAGTAAGTAATTTTGTATAATTAGATTTTCAAACGTGACAGGATCAAAGAAAATAATGATTTTCAAGCTATTTATTTTGTCTCAGTAATATATAATACATTAAATACTTAGATGTGAGTTATTTTTAAATCAGTTTTAAAAAAATTGTTTGTCAAAATAGATGCGTAAATAAAGTTAATTTGCTAGAGCGTGCAATGAAATTTGGGAACCACAATTCTAGGTTACTTGTTTGAAGTTTACTGTCAATAAATCTACATAAAATTGATTTAGTGCACATTGAATAAATTATATTAAAATTGCAATGCTATGATTCATGTGTTCTTATCATCGAGTGTGTTGGTGGTAGCGTAATTTGGAAATTTTAAGTTTTACAAGAAGTCGAACAAAAAGTCAAAGAAGGAAATATTCAAGGAATTGACCCCGGATTTAAAATGAGTCGGTCTCTGGTGTATTCTCGTGCACAACAGTTTTTCTTTTAACTAAAATTAGTCTTAGTTATGTCATATTCTTATGAACATTTTATTAATTTCTTATTTAACTGATGACCTGGTGGTCTAGGGGTAAGGTGTCAGACTTCTATGCTGGCATCCGGGGTTCGATCCTTGGTCCCGGCAAAGATTTATCTGATTACCAAACCATTCCTTCACCTCTGACAAGACATCTTGTGAATGTGAGGAATACCAGGCCTCCGCCGTGGTTCGGATTCCACGTTAAACTGTAGGTCTCACCCTACCATTACACATTAGCGTAAGTGCGTATAACCCGAACGGGTAGTAAGACGCGGTGCTAATAATAATAATAATTTATTTAACTCTTCACCAAGGGTAGAATTAAAAACATATACACACCTTGAAGACTTATTTGGACTGTAATTGCTAACACAGCTTGGAACACAACACTTTCCTAGTGTTTTGTTTAGCTGTCATGACATTATTATTGCTACCATAATTGTTTATATAGCTATACAGTAGTTAATTAATGCGATACATCCATACTACACCAAAATGTATCAATTAAAACTGATAAACCACATGAGAAATAAAAGTTTTTAAGAATAAAACAAACTAAACAAATAAACAATATTAGCTGCCGACAACGTGTAGATCAGGCGCTAGCTTACATTGAGAATGCATTTCAAGTATGATCGAATTTGACTTATGATCCATGATCTGGGGACCCAGACTAGTATGAAAAGTTATGTCAATTCCGTCTATGGTCGACAACCCGTGAAGGAGGGGGTAAATAGCGCGCTTGGGCTGAAATACATATAGATAATTCGTTTGAGAGTCCTGAAGACAACACACAGTGCTTTACAGTTGGCTGCCTAAGTAACGCCATACAAGATTTATTTCACATTTTGAGTTTATTTTGTGTATATTGACAACTGATTGACTGTTGATTAAAATAGTGACCATGGGAAACGATAATATTCTTTCCTCCACCTCTACTCCCGACACACACGCACATTTTATATATTTGAAATGAAATACAAATTCTGACAAAATTTTATATATTTCTTGTTTGCTTTTAAAATTGTAATACAAATCCCGCTTTAAGCTTCATATTCGAGAATATAATAGGGAATTTAAATAAATCTAGAGCTGGGCATTTTATTCAAGTGGTTAAGATACAATAGGATGTACGTAATCAACAGTCAAACTCTTTCCTTGTGGGTTAGTGTCCTCTGACCTCTCCACTCCCCCCCTATTATGTAGTAGAGTTTTGAAGTTCGTGATGCATGGTCTGGCTGAAATGGATATTTTAGTATTGTTTACTGTACATATTTAGTGATTTCAATACCTTAACTATTTTTGTTCAACCCTTTGCCTGTGGCATTCAATTTTCTAGAAAAATATATGACAGCTAGAAAAGTTAACAGACCTACTTTTATGTATTCATACGTCAAGTCATGGGATCTACGTCTGTCACTTTTTAAAGATATGACTAATACTTATAGTAAAATAACACTAATAATATAGTAACATGTAATCATCTTTGTTTTTATTTTCAATAGGTATTTCATGTGTTATTATTATTATTAATATTATTAGCACCGCGTCTTACTACCCGTTCGGGTTGTTACGCACTTACGCTAATGTGTAATGGTAGGGTGATTGTGAGATGAAATGAAGGACCTACAGTTTAACATGGAATCCGAACCACGGGGAAGGCCTGGCATTCCCCACATTCACAAGATTATTTCATGTGAAAATTGGACTGCGGATGTTTACTTTTCTACCAAATGGCTAAGAATTAAATAATATTTTAACATTTCTGTGTTAATCGTGCATATAAATTGCTGTGTTTTAATATTAGTGTATAAATTATAAGGAGATTAGAGGAATAAATAAATGATGCCGTGAATTTTCAAACTTGCTGCCCTCCTAATGAGACCTGTGGCACTATGTAAACTTAAACAACTGACAACGTTTGGGCACCTAGGGTCTGTCAACTGTGACTCTTATTATGACACTCCCTCACAATTTAAAACTGGGAAAGGAATGAAAGATTGTCGGGGAAAGATTAATGACTAGGGTGGGTAAGGGTCCTTTATACAGACGTTTCATGACGCGCGACACGCGTTTTCTAAATACACAGGAGACTTTGTGTACTTTGATACTCTGCCACACGTCATTTATGTCGTCGCGATCTGAAAAGTGTGTCGTCGTAGTTTAGAGATCACCACGTCAAAAATTATGTAAGACGATCCGAGATACATTATATTCAATGTGGTATTTTATACAGGCAAGACTGTTGGCGAGACTGCAAGGCAGCCAACCTCTACTTCACTCGTGTTGGAACCCCAGTGTATCTCAGCACCAGTATTAGGGCCGGTTTCATATAAGGGCCAGTATCATAGTCAAATTTAGTAACCCTAAATAGAAAGTTTAGGTGCCATCCTCCCTAAAACCGAACAAAGTACGGTTCATAGTCATATTTTAGTCGCGCTGCCCACTAGAGTTTAGTATCGATCCGACCTAAACTTTAGCAGCGCCGCGAGCACACTAAATCGACACTATTCAACTTTCAAGATGGATGACGATCGGGTTTTTGATGATGATTTAGTGGATTAGGTGGAGGTTATCGGTGTCATCAATAAGTTACCCGAACCCAAAGGATATTTGCGGGATGCGGAAAGCCCTGTAGAATTATATTACGACAGGTAATTTATCAGAAGATTCCGATTCAACAAAGGTACCGTGGTGAACGTCGTCGTCCCCCTTTTGACTGGTCGAAACCAAAACGCCCGCGATTTGCCAGTGCCATCTTTAATAAAGGTAATTACAGCACTTCGATTTCATGGGAGTGGTAGTTTTCAAGTAAATATGTTTTGAAATTATTATTTTAATATCTATATGTTTTATATCCTCAGAATACCCTTGTATAAAATTAATTGCATTATCAAAAGAAAAAATTGTGGTCCACAGAATTATACAGGCTCCTACATTTGCGTTATCTTTATTTATTTGTTTACTAACAGCATGGTCCAAGAGATCTGGTTAGTTACGTAAAAATATAAATTGTAGTTATATTATCGTTTATTCTACATGAACATAATGTGATATATATAAATATAATGCGTAAATGTAAACGATCGTTTCACTGAAATATAATCTAAGCTTATCAAAGTTAAAATTCAATATTTTACCAACCTATATTATTTGATCACAAACATTTGTTACTTTATTTATTTTATCAATAATTCCATGAGGCTTGGGATGGTACAATATATTTAGTTGCGGGTATTGTTTAGATTATACAACCTTATTAAAAATGTAATGTAACATAATTGTAGGCCTACACATTTTTTTTCTTGTTAAAGTTCATTTAAAGTTTATTATATATTGTTTAACGTAATTATCAGTTGATCACTGTTTTTCCATAAACACTTTGATTCATATAATATACATACATATTATTTAAATTTTTTCGCATAGTGTTCTATAAGCTGTTTGGTCAATCCACATATTTGCTACAATGGGATAGGGGTGGGAATAGTATAGTGTTGAGCAAAAGCACCCTCTTTTCAATTAATATGAATATTGTTAAAGACAATTATAAGATGATATATATTTTACAGTTGGTTTGTGGTGACTGGTTCGGTTGAGCTCTGCCACCATATCCAGGATTGTCAAGGTACTGTACGTTAAAATGAAAACATGGCTGGTTCCAATATTTGTTTGTCAATTCCAAAACCATCAACATATTTTGTAAGATAGGCCTAGTATATTTTTTCATATAGTGTAGGCTTTATATTCTTTTAAAGTTTGTAGGCCTACTTTGTGTTGAAATTAAGTTTGTTTTTTATATAGGCCTAATGAAGGTTTTATATTCTTTTTAAATGTGTTGGCATACTTTGTATTAAATTTTTCAAATATGGCTGTGTTAGTAAATTTACCACTCCACTAGTCTTCAACTGGTAGATATATTTTTTGTTGATCTTCTATTGCAAGTACATAATAAGGTTTCATTATAATTTGATGTATGCAATCCCCAAACCAACCATAAATAAGATAATTTTCAAAAACTTTGTCAATAATGATAGTAGTTTATTTGTAGGTGGTGTCTTGGAATATGTCAAGTTCCCGACCACAGACCAGGAAGTGGAAAGAAACTACCGCCTGTTCTGGAACATGTACCATTTCCCCGGTGTATCTGGGTGTATAGATTGCACTCATGTAGCAATCAAAAGCCCAGGAGGGGAATTTGCTGAGCTCTTCCGGAACAGGAAACAGTACATGTCCCTAAATGTTCAGGTACTTGATTTATCTATTGAAGTTTTTTTT
The DNA here is from genome assembly GCA_902151425.1 of Timema shepardi. NCBI lineage: Eukaryota > Metazoa > Arthropoda > Insecta > Phasmatodea > Timematidae > Timema > Timema shepardi. The sequence goes on along the minus strand of CABFVX010003034.1, from coordinate 46,510 downwards.
AATACACTATGGGGTAGGGATGAGGAGGGAAACACTTAGAGGTAATTCACCTGCATTTGCATGGAGGGAAAGTGGGAAACCATATCAGGAAAAAACCTTCAATGGACCTGACCGGGATTGAACCCCGATCTCCCTGTCCTCAGAACACCAGTCCAACATAAGAGTGATGCCGTAGACCATTCGACCATTCGACCATTGAGGCTGAGAAGAGCATAATTTAAATGTATATATAATGTTAGTATTTAGATATCATACTAAATATTTAAAGGGTAACATTTGATTCAGCTATATTTATGCTATTTAGAATCAAATTAATAACTTTGTGTTCTCTAAGGTTGGAAATAATGTGTGCATCCGCCCCCCCCCTCCCCTCCAGTTGTAAATAATGTGTCCGCTACCCCCAAAAATTGGAAAAATCAAGCATATTCGTGAATTTTTTTTGAGCTTATACATACACATTTTTTTTGCCTACCTCGTAAGGGAAATGCATGTATAGGTATATGTATGTTTATTACTTTATTAGTCAAATTAACATCTGGATGCTCTTTCTTTACCTACCTCTCTTTTTAGGAATGAATGTTAAATTCTGAAAGAAGGTAACTTATTTATTCAAAGTCGAACATATATTTTTAAGTCTTTTGGCTGTGTTACTATCTTATTTTGATTATTGCATTTTACCACTTCGAGGTTGTTTCTGGGCCGGATATGGAGATTCTGGACATTGTGTCATGTTGGCCAGGAAGCCCCCATGATGCCAGCCAGGATCTCCAGCAACAGTCAAATGAGGACTTGACTGGAGACACGTCAAGTGAGGGGCAATCTTCTTGGAGATAGTGGATATCTACAATTGGATTACCTCTACACTCCAGTACTGGATCCACAGACTCCAGAAGAGCGGCGGTACAACACAGCACAAAAGCAGACAAGGAAAGTGGTGAAGTATTTGTTCGGGGTATGGAAACGCAGAAATGCCTCAGACAAAGGCTGAGAACCAACTTGCCCACTTCTACCAAAGTCATCCCAACGAGCGGGGGAGAGCTGTCCGGGTTGCTTTCATCCAGCGTCATTTCAGCCATGAACATTGATCTTGTCTTGTATTGCTAACTGTTTTGTGTGTGTTTTGTCCGTCGTAAATTTTATGTGTAGCTAAAACATGTAAATACGCCTCCTGGGGAAATTGCCATGTAAAATATAGGATTAACGCATCTTGCACAGTACCACATGGGCCCACGCTCTATGGTGATGCGGAAAGCTGTGTCATGTCCCACTTTTATAACCAGTGTTGAATTCAATCACAAGGGAGAGGGTGTAGTTGCTAAACAAATAAAATGGTTAAAACAATTAAATTAAGAAAAAATAGATTAATAAATATCTGACTATTGTTATTATTTTAAAGGGTTAGCTCGCCTTACCTCTGCATTAACCCTCCGCCCTCCCCAGGTTTGCTTGAATTCAACACCTCATTGATTGTCCTTATTACATTGTTTAGTTCAAGACTTTTCTTTATCTACTAATAAGATTTACATAGGATGACTTTTGTTTCATTACTTAAGTTATGTGGCTTATGTGATTTAACCAATATCAGACATAACTTTTCAACTAATTAATGCATGGTAATCGCAGGTATAATTCTCATGTAAAGGAGTTATTTTCAAACAAATATAGAAAACAGTGAAATAGTTTTGTTTTTAATATAAATGCATTAACAATTATACCAGAGTACACCCAAATCTATTACATATAATTTAAGCCTATTTATTTGTCAGAGAAAGAGTCATGCCTTTTTCAGTGTTGAGTTTGTCCTGAACAAATATTATGATACAATGAGGCATTGGACTATTATTTAGTCCAATACAAGCTTTCTCGACAATGAGAAGGCATGCTTGAATAAAAACTTCAAATTTTACTTCATTTAATTCAGGGTATTCCCACTCATTAAGCAATCATTAACACAAAAGTATATGTTGTAAAAATGTGTTGTATTCACTATGTCTTGCTTCCCATTCAGGCTATCCAACTAATATTTTAACAAATAGCATAGGGATGAGGAAGGTATAATTTAGAGGCAGTTACCTATATTAGCAAAACATTGTGAATACAATTATTTAGAAAAACCACCCTCAGTACACCTAACAGAGATTCAAATATCAATATTTCTGCCATGACAATCTTGTCAAATGGACACATTAGATCATGCAACCACTGATATTATTATCCATGTTATAAAACATTTTGCTACAATCCAATAGACATAGGAAAACATAATTTGACAGCTAGAAAGACTACTAGATTGAATTAAACATTTTCTTATGTCAAGTCGTGATATGCAGCTGTAACCAGTACTAAAAAATAACACAAAATAGATAGTAATTTATTATCAATGTTTACCACTCTTCCTATGACAACTGAAGTTTATATACCATTAATCAATCAAAGCACTTGTTTTGTATGCATTAATTACAACTCTAAACCTACTCCTCGTCCAAAGAAAACACAAGATGTGGATTTGGTAACACATTTAATAAAAAGATAAAAATCAGTTAAATTTACAATGACTAAAGTTACAGTGTTATAATATATGGTAATTTAAAAACTTTTTTTTCCCAGCAAAAGCAAATGTTTCTCTAATATTCTTGAGGCACAAAGAAAATCATTATAATATATATTCAATTAGTTTGCACAATAGAGGCAAACTCAATACAAAATGAAGTGTATTCAATCATGTCTCCTAATTCTAATCCTTTTAGAAGCGAAAAAAAAAATCCAATGGTCATAGTCAATTTTATATATTACATTTTTGTTATTGAATTACCTCCACCCCCCTTCTCACTTCTATATAGCTGTATAAAATTTTATTATGTTAAATTTGTAGCACACACTCTTAGACTTTCTACAACCTTGCTCATAGGATTAGGGGGTTGTAAAAGGTTGTAATCCTGATTCCATCCTGTCTATTATTTAAAAATCAAGAATTAAAAAGTTATAAATGATGTTATCGATAGGCAGAAAGGGAATCACAAGGGTGGGAAGAGTTGTGCGTTTGAATGCCTGTGTAATCTTCAGTGAGAAGTCTCTGCTCGCCTATAATCTCCCAGAATGATTAGGACGACACATTCATCATCATCATCATCGAGATGATTCCACCGCTTTACATGGAGCAATAGAGGGAGGGATGAGCACTTTCTAATGTAGGTCATGGAACAACTCATGCCAGTCCTCTGTTTAGTCGTCAACCACAGGCCTAGATGACAGCATAACCTGCACAGATACAATTACATACAGTCCATTCCCCATACTGATGGTGATACCTTACAGATAACAAAAGTTACTAGATTCACTCTCACGTAAACAATTGCCAAACCAAATGATCAGCAAGATACTATGTTGAGCTGCAGTCACTTTCGGCAGTCAAAACTTTCACTAAGAAAAACTATAATTTATTCTTTTAACCCTTTTTTTTACATTATTGAGATACTGTCAGTTACCATCACTCCTACGATGAATGTACTGGAGGTTAGAAATGGCCATAACGATTATTCATTAAAAAAATCTATTTATTTATTATAACTAAACATATCTAAAATTTCAAAGTAACATTTTTCCACAAGTACAAAAGAAGTAAAGCAAATGATTGTACACAAAGAGTGAATCTTAGGCGATGAAAATATTTTTCAAGTTTCTGAATGTATCCATATATACATTCATATATATAAACTTCGCTATTCATGTGCAATTAATTGTACAAGCGTTTGCTTCCATGCAATTCACAACTTGTGGCCGAGACATCAATGATAACTCAAAGTAGCAGATGATTTCCACGTCTTATCACAGACTCTGCCCCATCAGTAAGAAGGACCCCAAGCATGTGAAGATCCATGGATGGCACGCTTCACCAAAAGTCTCAGGTTCGATTCCTGAGTCTTAGGTGTGATATTTCATTTTACAAATATATTTATATAACAAGTTTAATTATATGCAAGTGTCCCAACAGATATTGCTGATCAAAAAATCCGTTTTTGTGTGCTATATATTTTTTATTTTTAGCACCGCGTTATACGCCTATATACTAACTACGCTTATATGATTAGGGATGAGTAAGGTTGAATTTAGAGGAACTGCACCCGATTTTTCGTGGAAAACTATTTATAAAAATCCACCTTCAGTCGACTAACTGAAATCGAACCTCGATTAATGGTCTCGACGTTTAAGGTGTCCGATGGAAAAAAATGCATAATTATTTAGTACCGTTTTAAACCGTGGGTGGTAAGCAGGATATATCATTTAAGGTACAAGGTCTAAGCAGTCAGGTATCAAGGAGTGAGTGGTAAGATAATGAATACATAGTTTAAGGTACAAGATCTAAGCTGTCACGGTTTAAGGACTGGGTGGTAAGAGGATGGATCGGTGCTGGATAGGATCAACACGGTCATGATCGAGTCAGACTACCTCTTGCTCTGGATGGGTACAGGAAGTTGTATGGCTGAAAGGAGGTAAGAGTACAGGATGGGGACTGGAAGTTGTGTAGATCAATGGGAGGAGGGGAGAGGAGCGATTGACGGGCATGGTAAGAGAAGGGGATGAAGGCTGGGAGGAGAGTACGGGATGGAGGCTGGAATCTAGACTCAAGGGTGGAGAGGGGCTGCAAGGGGCAGAACAACAAATTCAGGGGCATAAGATACTCTTGTGTAATTAAAAGTACCCATTCAATGTGGTGGATCAAGGGGTAGAACGACAAACACAGGGGCATAAGGTACTCTTGTGTAATTAAAAGTACCCATTCAATGTGGTGGATCAAGGGGTAGAACGACAAACACAGGGGCATAAGGTACTCTTGTGTAATTAAAAGTACCCATTCAATGTGGTGGATCAAGGGGCAGAACGACAAACACAGGGGCATAAGGTACTCTTGTGTAATTAAAAGTACCCATTCAATGTGGTGGATCAAGGGGCAGAACGACAAACACAGGGGCATAAGGTACTCTTGTGTAATTAAAAGTACCCATTCAATGTGGTGGATCAAGGGGCAGAACGACAAACACAGGGGCATAAGGTACTCTTGTGTAATTAAAAGTACCCATTCAATGTGGTGGATCAAGGGGCAGAACGACAAACACAGGGGCATAAGGTACTCTTGTGTAATTAAAAGTACCCATTCAATGTGGTGGATCAAGGGGTAGAACGACAAACACAGGGGCATAAGGTACTCTTGTGTAATTAAAAGTACCCATTCAATGTGGTGGATCAAGGGGCAGAACGACAAACACAGGGGCATAAGGTACTCTTGTGTAATTAAAAGTACCCATTCAATGTGGTGGATCAAGGGGTAGAACGACAAACACAGGGGCATAAGGTACTCTTGTGTAATTAAAAGTACCCATTCAATGTGGTGGATCAAGGGGCAGAACGACAAACACAGGGGCATAAGGTACTCTTGTGTAATTAAAAGTACCCATTCAATGTGGTGGATCAAGGGGTAGAACGACAAACACAGGGGCATAAGGTACTCTTGTGTAATTAAAAGTACCCATTCAATGTGGTGGATCAAGGGGCAGAACGACAAATACAGGGGCATAAGGTACTCTTGTGTAATTAAAAGTACCCATTCAATGTGGTGGATCAAGGGGTAGAACGACAAACACAGGGGCATAAGGTACTCTTGTGTAATTAAAAGTACCCATTCAATGTGGTGGATCAAGGGGCAGAACGACAAATACAGGGGCATAAGGTACTCTTGTGTAATTAAAAGCAGGTTATGTTAGAGGAGAAAGTGATCCATCCCATTCAATGTGGTGGATCAATGTTAACCTTATGGGAGAAGGTGGTCCAGAACTGTCATTTCAACCACTATTACTATGTTTATAACTTTGTTAGTTTTTAAATAACTTGTCTGTCACTTGAGCCACTATTAACTGGATTTATCACGATGTTTGTCGAGCAATTGGTCCTCTCGTGTCGGTCGCTTGGTTGTTAATCACTTTGTCATCTTATATGGGAGCTTGTCTATCACATGGTCCAGCTCGTGTCGATGACTTAGTCAATGTCGTTTCTGGGTGTCTAGCAGTTGGTCTCTTTACAGATTTGTTCTCTCGTGTCGACCGCTTGGTTGTCTATTACTTCGTACTCCTATACATGAGCTTGTCTAGCAGTTGTTTCAAGTCGTGTCGGCCACATGACCCACCCAGCCTTCCAAATATTTTTATAGCTTGTCGAGCAGTTTGTATGGTGCCTCGCGACATAGTTAAACTACTTGTATAAAAACAAACGCCCAGGACGAACGTCAAGAAACGCTTGTATAAAAGGGCCTCAAGGAGGGTATTTGTTTGGCTAAAGAAAAAGAAAATCGAAACCGATGTACAAAAACTTATGAAAGGGTCCGATCAGGTCCTGCTTCATGGGGGGTGCAGCGAGTGCGGTGCACCGGCTCCCCGCCTCTGAAGAGGCCCCATTTTAGCCTTTGAAAAGTTCAAGATTTTATCAAGCGAAAAAATAATATAAAGAATATATATATTTTTTTTTTTTCTCCTGTAAATTGGTCTCATAATATTTTTGGCAAGATTGTATTTGATCTCATCTTGACCCTTCAAACACGTGTCACCAACCCTTTGCACGCACGTACCAACTCCTTGTCTTACTATATTCGTATTCGTATTCAGGAAAATATGTGTTTCAAGGTAATTTCAGTGTTGCCTAATGTTACACCTTGCAATGCGTTCTCTCTCGTCTCTCTGTTTCTCGCCCTCTGACAAGCTGACAACGTTGCTCTATGAATTTAGGTATGAGGGGAAAGCGGTTTCCATCCCCAGTATAAACTTGAAACACAAACAAATGACGACTAGTATAGCATCAGTATTTAAATAGACCACGCACTGTCAATATGGTAGCTAGGTATTGGTAATGCTTCGTGCATTAGTTAATTTTGTGTCGTTTTTAATCGGTACCGATATACGTTTTAATTTTTGTAGCATCGCTTTAAAAAAGATATGTTATATTGGTTATAAAATTTTAGCTACAATTAATATGTACATTTAATTTGGTCCTTTTAGGTGTCCTTTGAGGGCCCCAAAATTAATAACTGCACCCATATAGCAAGCCAGCCCTGGGTCCGAAAGTTCTTGTACAAGGACAGAAAGGAAACTCAAGGTGTCACGCACAAAAGAGTAAAACGTGAGGAAATTTGTAAAAGTGGAGAACACGATGAAATGTATTTATTTTCCTTTCAAAATTCTGATCTCGTAAAGGCAAAACCTAAACTCCAAATGGTTTCAGAATAATCCACGATTGGTTTGAAGTACATTTAAAATATTTAAACAGTATGATAAAAACACATAAATACTTATAAGAGGGTGACTCAAAATATCGTTATTCATCTAATAGTAAATATTTTACAGTTTATAAAGTGATCAGGTGATATATTATAATATTTACCAAATCATTTATAGCAAGTAATTTATGTCAAATGCAAAATATCAACTATTTACAATTATTAGTAGGCTTAGATTTTGAAATAACTAATAATATATATTCCTCAAGTTAAAATGTTTATTACGGCAACTAAAAAAACATTTTTAAATTAAAACACAGAATTATTTATTTGGAGCCAACATTTGTATTTCTATAAAATGCTCTGATACACCAACATCCTTAACTAAAGGTAAGTACCTACTTTGGTGGCCGCATGGTCTAAGGCGCTACTCTCGCACTATACTAGCCTACCAAAGACAGGGACCCCAGTTGGGAGTACTAAGAGTGGTTTTACATTAATAGTTTTCCACTCCCCCACGCAAATGTGGGTACACTTCTTCTAATCTCAACCTTACTAATCCTTAACAGATGATTGTGATTGTTAATTAGTACATAGGCTTATAACCTGAAGGGATAGTAAGACATGGTGTTAAAGAAAAACTAAGTCTACACACAGCAATCCAATCGGTTTGTAATCCAAGTTTTTTTTAAGTTATCTTTTTATTATCACAGTGGAGCCTGGATAATTCGAACTTGAAGAGACCAGGAAAATATTCAAATTATCCAAATATTCGAATTAAATAATTTTCTTGAAAGGAATTCCATTTTCCACTTCCTTTATCACCGCTACTTTTTCGGTCAAAGTTAATGATTTATAGGACTGTGGCACGATACACACATACAAACACTACTGCACAGTATGTACTAAGCAAAACTAAACAAAAACTAAACAACAAAATAAACTCGCACGTCACAAGAAAATCGCTACGACCAAATCACTAAGAACAGCGCACGTAACCGCATGAGATGTTCGACCTTGACTAACAGAGTACAGAACTGTACGTATAAACAAAGAAGTATGGGTGAGCAGGGGAGGGGCGTGAGAAGGGTAGTGACCGCATTCCAACGTCGCCTCCCCTGTTTATAAAAATAGAACACGGTGCTGCAATTAGAAGTAGGGAAACCATACTGCACAGTACATTACAACTTACGAGAAGTTTGAACTAACCAAAACAAAATTCGAATTATCCACAATTTTTTAACATTGTTTTAATACAAAATTCACGGGATCAGGCAAAAAATTTGAATTAAAGACGATTTCGAATTAGACTTAACATTCTTGTTCGTGTACACATTTGCATTTATAACATTGAACTTAAGTATTGAATGTAAAGTTTACCTTCGTATTTATATGTTTCTGGTCAAACTCGGTAGTATTGTGGTAAAGTGCTTGTCTCAGGTTTCAATGTTCGTTGGTTCAAACCCAACTGGAGTTTACATTGTTTTCTTGAGCGGTAAAAATTTGTAGCATAACTCCCTTTTGTAGGGAAAGTAAGCCTGGTGGTCTCATGTCAATTGTGGCTTGTAAAGGAAGCCTTGAAGGTATTCGAAAATACCTTTCCCAGCCAAATTGGTATATGCTTTCTTTCTCACTCGTGGAAATTCTAGTTTACTGATATAATCAGTCAGTTCAGAAAGTGCACGGTAAATCTCTCAAATAAATATTTGTCACTGTAAAATGAGGTAGTATGCATCTTCATCAATTATAGACCCCAATAAAATAGAGTAGTTTAGTGAATGAAATCCAATGAAAGAAAGAAGAAAGTGTTTAGCCTTATTAGTCCAACACTCTCGCTGTCCACTCTCCTGCCCCTCTCCAACGAACGTAGTTTAAACTACAGTGAGTTAGCTGAGAGGTTGTGTTACTCTGCACAAAGATATAGCATATTTATATGCTAACATGCCAGTTTAGCTTTTATATCTAGGGTGTTTAGGCCTTAACGACCAACCAAAATATGTTGTTTTTAATTTTCAGAATGGAAAATCTCAACTTCCAAGTTGAATTCAGACTACACTGACGTTTCATGTTAACAGGTGTTATGAAAGTTTAGTGAAAAAACCATTCCAATAATTTATATTGAAATGCTCACACTGCCATGATGTGTTGTGTTGTGACATTTTATGTGTTATCTTACGTCGGAATGCGTGTTTACATGCCGTGAAATGCATCAGCACCAGATTTGGACGTCCAGATTTTCGTCAGACGTGTTAAAGCATCAAAACGTGACACTTAAATTTTTTCTATTTAAATTATTTATTTGTGAGATATTGAAGGGTGGTAGACTCCTTTATTGGCATCCTAGTGTGCACTTTGAAACGCTTTCCATATTTTAAAAGTTCAGGCCATAAAGTATTAAATTCACCAAATTCGCCCCTCTTGGCACTCTTAGAATGTATCAACTCTCTCTTGTGTTCCAGTACAAATAGGAAACTAATACTCCTCCTTTTCATCAAGTTCCATTTTAGTACTGTCCACTTGAAAATTTGATTAAACACACAAAATGTTGTGCTCTGATCGTAATCAAGAAGTCAACTAACAGCAATCCATATCTTAACAACCAAGTGCGTAGAAAGGTAGGGGTCCGGGGGTTTGAACCCCTCTTGAATTTACTGGACCCCAGGAATGTGTTGGACACCCCCTTAAATGGGGATCCACAATTACATATAAAACCTAATGTTTAAGTTTTTACTCTTACTACAGTTTTAATTGTATATGTCATCAACCAACTATTAGTTAATGAATACTTTAATATTCACCTTCAAGATACACCTTGTAAAACTTCCAGTTGTAAAATTAGTTCTGTCAACATTTTAAATACTGTATTTCTTATTCTTTTCTCATGCATTTATATGATATTAAAAAAACAAAGGACGTTTCTTGGATTGAGCCGAGTAAGTGGGGTTCGAGAAACTGGGGCAAGTATCGTTGCTATCATCTGTAAGATCCTACTTGAGGAATCACCCTAAAAAAAAGAGCAGCTTAAGAACAGAACAGCTGTCAGAAGTCTGGTTTTTAGCCTATGTAGGTAGGTTTGCTACTCTTCCATCACCCATCATCTCAACATACCTACTTACTCAAAACATTATTTGCTAACTATGAAAAGTTTGAAAGAACGGGCAGGGTGGGGGGGAGGGGTTCCAGACTCCCCTAGAATTTATTAGTAGACCCCTATAAAAATGAGCTTTCTACGCCCTTGCAAATGACACAATGCACCGGATACATCAGAGCAATGAAATCACTTGAAGCTGATGTGTTGTGATATGTTAACACGAAACGTCAGGGTAGTTTATATTTGGTTTTAAACCATATTTACAACGTATAGAGGCATACAACATATTATTGTATTCATTCCAGTAAAGACCAAACTCATGTACTATTAACAGTTTTATTATTGTCTGTTTGGCTATATCTCAGCTGCGTAATCCATTACCTTAAAAATTAAAAATGTTAAGACAGATTTTTTTTTAACTTTTACATATGGTTATCTTTAAATCTTAGATTAACGTTTTAAACCGGTGTGCCATGAACGGCCAGTAGTTGTGGTGCGGGAAATTGAGGAAAGATAAAAAATAAACGAGAATAAATTTGAGGAATTAAAATAAATCGTTTTAAAGCCATGCTCAACATTATTTTTAAAAATAGATCACAATTATTAGAACTTAAGTTATTGAACTTTAAAACGCAATATGAATAATAGTTTCTTAATGAGAAAATCTCTCTTTAAAAATCTGATGGTGCACCTTGTTCAATATTTCATGACTCATGAGTTGGAAAGTTGAAAAGTCACAGCATAGATCGAATGGCCTCGGTTGCGGGTAGCTTGAAAACCAAGAAAAATACCAAGCTCGAACTTGGCATAGGATTGTCTCCTTGGAACTGTAACATGTGTTAATTTCCAGCGTACTTTCTGTTACTTTTACACATGATATGAGCCAAACACGTTAAACAACGTGACCTCCGATGTTGGTAGCTTCAAAACATACAAAAAGTCTTAAAATTTGCATTGTTTAGTCATATAATGTGAGTATTTTAGAGTGTTTGACCACCAATGAACCAAACTTACAAACTTATTCAAGAAAATCTTTAGCATATGCATCTTTGCCTCATTAAATTAAATTTACATTATGTGCCAATCTTTTTGAAGAAACGGTGAATACCGGTTGATACTTGCACATCTTTACTGAGTTTATGAGCCAGATGGATGATGAGGAACTTGCAGATAGTTACTTCCAACAGGATGGTGCAACTTGCCACACCTCCAAGAGGAGCAATGCATAAATTCACGATTTTCCAGGACAGGATAATCTCCAAAGACCTCTAACCACCTTGGTCTCACAACCTGACACCCCCAGGGAACTTTTAAAAGGCACGGTTTATACCAACAAGCCAAGGTTGTTTGAGGAGATGAAAGATAACATCAAGACGTGAAATTGCTTCCATCGACGTCACTACACTACACCTCACACTCGCCAATATGGAGCGTCGGTTGATTATGTGTTTTGTCGCTGACGGTGGTCACTTACAGTATCTTATATGAGGCATTTCTACTTGTCATAGGCCAAGATATGGTTTACATTATTCAAATGTGACTTTACAATCATGAGTTAATTAAAAAAATAGGTGTTCAGTCTAGAGTGAATACCCCTGCTTTTCAGGTTATACGCAAATAATTACTCTAATGAGGTAAGGATGAGGAGGGAAGCATTTTAGACGTAATACACCTGAATTTGCATGGAAGAAGAGTGGAACCATTTAAGAAAAAACACTCTCAGTAGACCCGACAGGGATTCGAGCTCAAATATCCACATCATCAGCAGGACAGCCTAACACAGTAGTGACCGCCTTTGACCATTAGGTCCTTTAAGTAGAGTTTGCCATTATATCCTTTATCACAGCGTTTCCCAAACTATGTTCCGAGGAACACTGGTGTTCCACGAGGTGTGATTAGGTGTTCCGTGGAAAAATCGAGAAACCATTAACACAAATATTAATAATAATAATAATAATAATAATAATAATAAATTTAAACCTAACATATTTGACATGTAATTTAAAATACAGTTCACATTGAGTGTGGACAAGTGTTGTAACGCTAGCAATAGAGTTCTCACTTAACAAAACTAACCACTCGATTAATCATAATTGTAGAGTTTTGTACAAAATGTTTTTTTAGTCAACATGGGTTTTGTGGTTGAAAGAAGGAACTTTAAAGCGAAAAGTAAGTTTATCTGGTACTTCACCTGTGTCTGAAGTAAATGACAAAAGTTCTGTGACAACTCAAAGTGCCAGTGAGAAGTGCAACAAAAAACAAGAAGGTTATAAAAGACCAAATCAAAAGTATTATGAAAATTACTTGTTTTTCGGTTGGATATGTGTTGAGAACAAAGATGCTCCTGATGCGCAGTGCATTGTGTGTAACAAAATACTGTACTAGCCAATGGCTCCTAGTAAACTTCGTAAGCATTTTGAAACCAATAATCCTAAGTACCAAAACAAAGATTTAACTTTTTTTTTAAAGAAAGCGTGATACACTTGAAAATTGTCAACTTTCCATTATTAAAATGGCTAAAACCGACAACTAAAATGCAACAAAATAATCGTATCGTGTAAGTTACCGTATTGCGCTTGCTAGAGAAGCCCATACTATAGGAGAAACTCTTATCAAGCCTTGGGCAAAAATATATTCTAACGGGCATATTGAATTAAGAGTTTGGTAAAAAAAAAAATGCCATGAGTATCTTTTGCAGTTAGATGAGTCTTCTGACGTTTCAAAATTGCTGTGTTACTAGTATCCGTCCGGTATAGTTATAATAATGTGAGTGAAGAGGACTTTCTCCTATGTGAATCTTCCCAAGCAAAACAACTGGAGAAGAAATATTTAACCTCATCAACAGTTTTATTATAAAACAGAACGTTAGTTGGGAAAAATTTATCGATATGTGTACCGATGGCGCACAAGCAACGGTAAGAAAGATGAAGGAAGCTGTAGCACGAATCACTAATGTTGCACCTCAAATCACTAAAAGCCATTGTGTTCTACATAGGAAACCACTTGCAACTAAAATACCACCAACATATCTGAAAATTGTGCTTGTTAATTAAATACAAAAAATTAATTATTCCAAATCCAGGCCACTTTAATCCAGGCTATTAAAAATTTTGTGTGGAGAATTAAGTAGTCAGCATAAAGCACTCATGTTAAATATTGAAGTAAGGTCCTGTTATATATTGAAGTAAGGTGATTATCCAGAGGCAATGCTCTTGGGAGGCTTTTTGAACTTAATAGTGAACTACTTGTATTATTCACTTCAGATAATGCAGGGCGAAAATTTAGCGACTTTTTGAAAAATTCCTCTACATACCTTGCAGATATTTTTTCAATAAAATAAAATTAAATAAAATAAATATTTCCCTGCAAGGAAAGAATGTAGCAATTTTTACTGCAGTTGATAAAATTTCATCTTTAAGAAATAAACTGAAATTATGGACATTTTCAGTATAATAGAATATCTTTGAATGCTTTTCTACTCTAAAGGAATTTCTGACTAAAATAAACTCTACAGTCAATGAGGAGGTCTCCAGCGCTATCTTACAACACTAAGTACTTGACCTTATAATGTCCCTAATTTGACCCTAAAGAATATTTGAGAGCATTGACAATATTCTCCTCTTAATTATATATGTATATATTTTATTTTTATTTGAATTTTATATTGTATTACTTGGCGCTTAAAGCACGTCTTCTTCTAAGTTATTCATATATCATAGTTACCAGATTCTAACTAGGAAATTACTAGCTATTTCTTGTTTTTAAGTTCACACCCTGAAGTTAGTAGGTATCAGCTACTGTAACTAACTTCAGTGTGTGACGTAAAGTTGAGTCAAAATTGCAATGTAAAAGTCTTTTAAAAATTAAATTCCTGCTCTCGAACAACCCAGAATAATGTAGATATTCAATTTGAGGCAGTGTCCGGTTCTAGGCCATTCTGTATGCTTCTATACGTTTTCGCGAACTATACATTCTAGTAAATTCTATTGGACTGGCGGCTGAGATATATCACGGGTGGTGAAATTTCAGAGCTCACTGTGATACCAGTCATTATCTCGGGCGGACGTGTGTTTGGCGCTCGCTTATATTGTGCGCAACATGGTCATTTTTCTACCCAAGTATCAATGTTATTATCATTGAATAAACTAATATCAAATTATCTGACGTTATTTATTTCTATCACAAAAAGTGAAGCCCAGTGTCGGGGAATAATAATAATAATACTAATAACTATTACGTAAGATAGCAATAGGTGCACAACGTGGACCCATAGCAATAGACTTCGAAACATAGTGGCATAACAATTAGCGGCCCAGCGTGGAACCAGCTAATTATTAACATTAAAAATTGTGTCCAAACGAGGGGCCCGTTACGGGAGAGTTACAACCTGCAGTGTTTTTTTTTTATCAAAATATTTTACTACTACTAATAACCATAATGCTTGGTCATGGAATCCATTTATAATTACAGCCAAACCAGTGGGTTTTAATGAACATGATTATGAAAGACTAATTGACTTGGCTTCTGACTCTGATTTAAAATAAAAGGTTAAAGGGAAAGTCCAATAGAAGAGTACCCGAATGTGGCTAAGCGTGTGGTTCGAGTGCTCCTTCCTTTTGTACAGCTTATTTATGCCAAATTGGATGTTCATATTATGTTGCAACGAACAGCAAATATAGAAATAAATTTGATGCTGCACCTGACATGAGGATTCAACTTTCCAGCATCATTCCGGATATGAAACAAATTTGTGAAGAAAATGAGCAGAATAATCCATCCCACTGCAAGTTTTATTAATGTTTTAAAGATTTGTTTATGTTTTAGTAAAATAAAATATATGTATGATGACTAAATGTAAGTAAATTTTAACCAAGATAAAGAGTGTTACGTGAACCGAAGTTTTGGGAAACGCTGATTTATCGAAACAGAAGTTATCCCATAGCAAAAACAAAACTTTAAAATATATTCCCATGCATTCAACAGCGTCCAATATAAGAGACATATGCCAGGTGTATTAATAGACTGTGATACTAACAAAGAGTTTATTTGTTTCTCATGGTAATGTCCAGAAAATATGAAGTGTTAATTTGCGATGGAAATGTTTCTTGCTTCGCACCGCGTCTTATTACCCGTAAGGACTAACCGCATATTTGCCCTAAATGCGATAGGGATGGGGATGGTAGGGTCTAGATTAGACGTAACCGCATTCGTGTAAATGGAGAGTGAGAAATCTTTAAGATAAATCACCCTCAGGAAACCCGTCAGGGATTTGATCCATGACTTCTCTGTCAGTGTCAATCCAGTCAATTTCGAGTGAAAGTGGCACCTTAGACCCTTAAGACCACCGATGCAGGTTTAAAGGGTGTTGAAATAGTATTGTTGTAGCATAATAAATCATAAGTTTTAATCTATGACTGACCTACATCAGTGGTTGGATGGTCTAAGGAATCACTCTTGCGATAAACTAAACTTCCAACGACGAGGAGATCGGGGTTCGAATAAAGTGTTTTCTTAATAGTCTCCTAAGCTCTCCATGCAAATGTTGGTACATTTTATATACTCTACCTTTCTCATCCCAATACAATTGTGTAAGCAATGTTTATTTATTTATTTGTGGCATTTAAATAGTAGACTTAACAAGAGAGGAAGGTAGAATATCGGTCCGGGATAAAGGTTTGTTAATCACAGCATTAAATAAAGTCAAACTCTGAGTATATTCAGATCATTGTATTTGGTTTACAAATGAATGATACCGGAGGTGTTACTTGCACCTACAAACAAAAGTGTCTGAGCATGGATTTACTGCTTGTTCAAGAAGGGAACTGGGTAGAAGTCAATGCCTGGCTTGGGCGCTGGAACTGCTGGGCTGTACCATATGCACCCGGCATTGGCGGGGTAGTCGCACGTGTTCAACTGGAACACACACAAACATACATTATTTGATTGCTATCAGGACAATGGGAATTCTCGCAGCTGTTAGTATAGCTCATCTAACTACAATTCATCTAGGGAAGGAGCGTTACCAGATCTACTCTCATGTATTAATTCACCAAACCATATAATCTACAACACTATATGTTGGGATGATGTCACTTTTTGCTGTCAAAACTTCCACAACAAGCCATTTGATCTGGCGCCTAGAAAGTGCTGAACGCTTTGAGATCAAGACTAACGTAGCTACTACAACGATCTCCTCAACATTATGTCCTTTAGTTGTTAAAGTGAAGGTTATAAGACAGCACACTCGTAAAAGTATTAGCAAATTCTAAGAGCTAGAAAGTATTGACCTCTCTAATGTCAAGATTAATGTGGTTACTACTACAACTACCTCTTCAACATTATGTTAGAGTGGTGTTGAAGTTTAGAAGTGAAAGTAGTGATCGTTAGCTGTTATCTAACCTCGCAAAAGGTGTTACCTAAAGCTCCGGTATTATTACTAAAATAGTTACTAAAGTTACCATCCAAAAATGTGTTACCTTGGAGTTCCAGTGGAGGTTAGCAGCGCACTCCATCCTCACGGGCTTGAAACCAACACACTCGTAGAAGTGGTGGCAGTCCCTAATGTCAGAAAGGTACTGAGAAGACCAGTAGTAAGTGGAGGTGGGTGTGCATCTGGGGGTGAAGATGTTGATCCATTCCTCGTCAGTGATGAGGTTAGCAGCTTCCTGAGTCAGAGCAGAGATCTGCTCGTCGGTCAGGACCTTGTCCTCGGCACTCACGGCCAGGACGAATAAGGCAAGTACTGCGAAAACTGAGGATCAAATGAAAAATTAATCAAATTAATATATCAACAAATTAATGTAGTAATTGTATTATTGCCTCGTATATTTTATAATATTAGATCTACCTTGTTTAAAGTGTAAAGATGTGCAAACACAATTATTGAAATATGGCCCCCCGCGTCGTCAGACCATTGGTCTAATGACAAATACAAGAGTTAATTTTACATTCATTATAACTCAATTTTGTGTAAAAGTAGAAATATAATATTTGTATTGTTTCAACACAGACCTTATTTGCTATACAAATTATATATTATTATAGTGAGCAAAGTTTTTGGTTTGAAAACATATTTATATACAGACAAATTCAACAAAAATTTCGATGCAATCATTTTGGCGGGAGATTAGTGACACAAACATGAGTTGTTTGCTAAACATTGTTAGGTGGATATTTTTCTATCTGTGAGAGTTACGTGAGCGTGAGAAACGTTGTCAATCATTGACTCATTCATAAGATTGTTAAAGGGCCGAGATAAATTAAAATCGATATGAATCCAGATTCGTTTATGGCATTTTAAAGTAGAATAGAATAGAAAGTCATTGTAAAATTGCTAAAAACAACCTACGAAAATAAATGGCTGTATGGATGGACTGTAATAGTCCGACGACCACCCATGTAGCATGTGACATAGATTACAAAAATCCAAATATAATAGTATCATTATTTAAGTTTATGATATAATAACATATCTTTA
Organism: Timema shepardi; assembly: GCA_902151425.1. Classification (NCBI taxonomy): domain Eukaryota; kingdom Metazoa; phylum Arthropoda; class Insecta; order Phasmatodea; family Timematidae; genus Timema; species Timema shepardi. Next base: position 28,681 of record CABFVX010003034.1, on the reverse strand, counting down.
TTAATAAATTTTAAATCTTGAAATGGTACATTTAAAATTTAATCAAATGTCGTTTTAGTGGGCATTTTGAAGAGGTCCAATTCCCCTTGGCTACTTGCCTGAACTTCATTGGTAATTTCTCATTTTACTATATTATGTTATAAACATATAGCGATTAGCGATAATCTATAATATGAACAATTTTATTTTTTCCTCATCTAATTACTTGTATTACTGTTCATTCCAATATCTATAATAGCAAATAACCTTCACTTTATTAAAATTTCAACTTGTCATAATCTGAAACATATCTATAACTAAATCATTTCCAAATTACCTTTCATGGTGTTTTGTGTTCTGACAATAGTTAAGAACTGTCTATAGCGACCGACCACAAACCTTTTATAACAGAAGTGAACATGTCAGAAAGTGTACATCGTCAAACAGTGAATCCCACGTCGTTTCTGATGACAGACATTGATGGTTGACATGTGTCAATATAATCTCAAGTAGCTGTCTTCTTCTTGTCGAAGTTGATGTGATTTCGATATGATAGATTCAATGTAAGAAGGCTACAAATGAAATTATTAGTGTATTTATTCGTCTGTAAGTTTCCAAACTGCAGGCTTTAAATTATTTATTTTTTGATGGCAACCCATATTTGAGAGAACAAACAGCAATAAATTTAACAAAGTTAATATTTCATGCCTACACTAGCTATCCAATTACATCACTTGTCATCATTTAGCTCCTTTTTGGCCTTCACACTTCGTAGACAATGACAAAATAACTGATCATTAATAGGTGACATATTTATCTTACCTTCATGATTTGATAAACAGGGAGATTACTAAACTCTTAGCTTGATATCGAGTGTAGATTTGATTTTAAATTATAGGTTGCAGAATTAATTTAAAAAAATGCATATTTAACAATGGGAAAACCCACTCCAGTGCTTGCATGCAGGTGCGTATCCAAGATTTCCACAACGGAGGGAAGGAGGGGGGCAATCAATAAGTGGAAGTCCGAGAAAATATGAAATCTGAGGATTTAAAATAACGCTATTCACGCTTATTTTGTGAGCAGTTTGTAGCTTGGAAGGAGGTGTTGTAAAAATTAAATAAGAGTAAATGAATACCTAATATCTCAGTACAATAAAATAAAAATAAATAAAATATAGCGTAATAAAATGTACGTATTAAGGGGGAGTGGGGCACTACACATTTTCAAGTTGTTATTATTACAATTTTTGTTTCAAATTAAAATATTTGTAAAATATAACATTTATAGGAACTTGTAAATATGATCATAAAAATTATTAGTTCATATTTTTTTTTAATTATATATTTAGCGGTTTTTATGAATCTGTTGTGTTAAATAATATTTATATTTCTGCAAAGTTACATTTATAGTCAACTAAAGAAAAACAACAATCATTAATCACAAAACATCAATAAAGACAATAAGTTTATAGCACAAAGAAATCTTCACTCTTTGGACCAGTCTTGTAGCACCATTCATTGAGGCTTTAGTCTCGCAAATAAATCTAAAACCTCACTGGCATCAACTTTTATCAATTTATGAATATTAGAAAGCACTAGGCCATTACGGCGTTGCTCATTCATTGATGAGCGGAAGTAGGTTTTTTGTCTTCGTAATGTAGAGAAACTCCTCTCTGCTGTAGCAGTGGCTACTGACAAAGTTGCTTAGAGCTATAACAACATTCTTATGTTAGGGACAAATTGGTCGCAGTAGCTAAGGGACTCAACTGCAGTAGCTGGAATATCTGTAACTCCATTCCACTCCTTCCGCCAAATAGCGAGTTCAGATCTTAGTTCTAGTCATAGAATTTGCCATCATATCGAATTTGTAAATAAACGCTGCATTTAAAATCTTCGCTTTTTCGTGTTTACCAAATTTAGATGGAATAAGTGCTTCAAGTGGCAAAATTTCGGAAAATTTTGAGTTGAACCTACATTTTAGTTCCATGCCATCCTAAACCAATTCTCAGGTTTATTTGATGTGACATTCAATCGGTTAATTTGTCGGTTGCATATTATTGGTATGGTTATTTAAGTTGATACTGAAACTTCTCGTTGGTAACTGTTTACAAAAAGCAACTTAAAAAAGTATTCAATATTGCTTCTCATGTCCATGAACATATTTAACAATGTTTCAATGTTTCATGTTCCTGGCTTGGACTTTGTAGGTTCTTTCTTAGTTGCAGTGTGTAGGAGAAGTAATGAACAACGAGTTATAATGAAACCGGGAAATCTGCTAGTCTGATCACAGAACTGAAATACGCAGTTTTGCTTGCAGTATAAGCATCTTGGTCATGCTCTAGTTCTGCAAGAGCAGCCACAATAAAAGGAAACACTTCTTGAAATAGAGTGACAGAATCATGACGATCAACCCATCTTGTAGCACACAATAATTTCAGTTTGGTATTTTCTGGTGGAGAGAGGGTGTCAGATTCAGAAATCATAGTGTCTAGTACAACTACTCTCGTAGGCAATGCTGACAAAAAAGTAGAAATTGAGCCCAGTATTCCCATCATGTTCTTTATATATGGCACATCGCAGGATTTAGAAATGCATAGGTTTAGTGAATGATTGGAACAGTGTGTGCAGAGTGCCAGTGGCTGATCCTTTAAGATGAAAGCCTGCACACCATTAAACTTCCCTGACAGATTTGACCCTTCATTGCATCCTTGCCCACGAACATTATTGTAAATTAAGCTCAGGGTCTTCAATTCTTGCTCAATTGCTCCCTTTATTTGTATACCTATTATGGAGATCATTGTAACTAAACCCAAAAATTCTTCTTTAATAACGAACGTCGTCATATTCACATATCTGATACACAATTTCATCCACTTTGTTGTGCTGATGTTTGTGGTTTCATCACATAAAACTGAAATATATTTCGCATGATTAATTTATTTGACTATGTCCGTGCGAATAACTTTCCCAATACATGAAATTAGTTCATTTTTTATAATAGGGCTTGTCATAGTACAACTGTGTTTCGCTCTCTGAAATTGATTCTGTGGGTCTTTATCTCCTGAATTCATTCTAAACGCTAGAATACCTCGAAAAATGCCCTGAGTGGACCATCATCACGATGACCTCTTGGTGGTAAATTATTCCGGGCGCAGAATAGTGTGATTTTTATTATTGGAATCAACCTTTTTCTGTATGTCTCAAATTGCTGCCTTGTTCTTATCAATCAATACTTTAATTGTCCAAGTGTATTTTGATTCATAGATTTTAAAAAAACTCACCTACTTTTTCGGCTGCAAAAATATGATATTGCGTGGATGCGTGAACTCGCAAATCTTCAAGGGCATTTTCAAATTTCTGCAACGGTTCCTTCACCAGAGATTTTAGTGGCTGGAAATGTAAAAGAAATAATTCAATATCTTTGTAAAATAATAATAATGATGATGACAGTACAATCGTATTTTACAATGTGTGTACAATATTTTAAAATGTTTAGTTAATATTTTTTACTAAAGTATGTATATACTTGCTATTTATTATGATAACCTTTTGCAGAATACAATTTATATCACTGCAGAATGTTACGTGGTTTCGCTCCAACACCGGCTGAAGGAGCAAACAAAATACAAAATTTGCAGAACCCTCCTCTCTTCAGATCACTGTGTGTAAGCCAGTGAAATCGATGTGACCAGACCTTTTGGAATTTCCTTTGTTGTTTGCCTTGTTGAGTAGCTGGGAAAACGAACCCTGATTCAGATTGCCACGTTACCTTCAAAGACCGAAATGTATCTCTTCAAAGACCGAAATGTATCTCTTGGTTCTAAAACCCTACCAACACGATGACTGATGTCATTGGTATGTGTGGATATGTTTGATTGAATCTGCAACAATGCATTATAGTAAGGAACCTTAATAAATTAAATATAATATAAGGTAATGAAACATAATAATATAAATTCAGAAACTTACCTCACTCCTAGCTTTGTTTACACGAGTAGAAATGTCTTGGTCTATTGATTTTTCCGTCTTTTTCTTTTTACAATAAAAGAACGAATATCACCTGATACACTTCTCTTCGTTTTTCTTATGCCGGGACTACGATCAGCTTAACCTTAACTTAAAGTTAGCTTAACGTAGCTTAACGTAGCTTAACGTAGCTTAACGTAAAGGATCTCCTCGTGTTTTTAAATGAAAGCGATCATGATGCAATTAAAAGAACGTTAACTTGCAGTTAACTTAACGTAATAGATGTCCCGGGAGGTCTTTCACGTTAAGTGAACGTTACATGAAGGGTATCACGTGATCTAGCGAGCCAATCATTATGCAAGTGACGTATACAGGGCTATTTAGTAATTCATGTGTTGGTTTTATGACCAAGGTTTACTCTTTATCTTAAGTTCTAGTGATCAGACATTGAAACAAAATAATTAAACTAAAATACGAAAGCTAAATTTATCAAAAAAGTTTTTAAATAGATATGTATTATATCGATTGAAAACTATCAACATTCACATCTCATCACTTTATAAATAGTACACATCACAGACCATAATCGAGAGTGCAGATTTTTGGCTCGAGTTGTTACTTTAAGTTACGTGAATCGTGATCACAAATCCATTTTTTTAAGTTAAGTGAACCTTAATTGAACGTTACGTTAAGTTAAAATTATGTTGATCGTGATCCCGGCATCATTGAGCTGGACGCTAAGTGTGCCACGCTTGCGTAGTAGGTATTGTAGCGCAGGTGCTTTCGTACTCTCAAGTTAGGAGAGTCGAATACGAGTAGCTGGGGGGTGTTCAGGTGTATAACTATTAGACCAACTTGCTACGTGCAATTCAACAATATTTATTGAATTTAAATATGTCGAATACTTTTGTAGGCTAAATGTTTTATATTTTTTAACTTTGTGTCAATGTAATCGATTTACTATTTACTAACATGCTATAAACTACGAAACTGACTGAAAACAAAATATTTTTGCTCAAACTGTTGGACGAAATGTTATCTAATGTATGTTGTGGTCCAATGGGGAGGGGGGTTAAAGCCCACTCAGCCTTCTCTTGGCTACACGCCTGCTCGCATGGTCTAAGGCGTTACTCTTCCATTGGACTAGACTGCCGATAATGGAAAGATAGGGGTTCAAGTCTCTGTCGGGTGTACTTAGGGTAGGAATGTGAAAAAGTATTAATACTGGACTAATATAGATATTTTCCTTTCGATATTAGTATTTCTTTACTCGATACTTTTTTCGATACTTTTACTGGTATTAGTACTCAACTATGGTATAGGATCGGTATCAAAAGGAACATTTTTTTTTTGTCATCTTCACTCATGCTGGGATTAAATGTTTACTAGGGCGGACTGTGGAGGAAGAACATATGATACTAGTTCTAAATTTTCACTCATTTTCTGCAAGACAAGCAAGAAGCAGCTTTAGCATTCAATCTCTTCTAGCTCATCATAATTGCTAGCTGTTATTTCATCTTTGTTTATCAGTACAGCCTGATGCCTGACCAGGTGACGGGCGCGAGTAGTGACCAGCCTACTAACACTTTATCAATGAGCACGGTCATCACAAACTAAACTAAAGAAGCTTTTGTAGATCTCAATGAGCTCAGTCAACTAGAGCTATGGCTACATGGAGCCGACCTACACCGCACCGCATTTTCCAGCAAGTGGCTACACGGTCCGCACCGTATAAGTGCGTAGCAATGGATCTCTCGACGATTCGTCCGCGCCGGTGTGGTGTGGGCTCGTGTAGCCATTTGCATTTAAAATTATTCCACCGGAAAAATGCGGTGTGGTGCGTCTCCGTGTAGCTGGTCCTTTCGGGGCCCCAACAGAACGAAGCAGAAAAGTTTATGTGCGTTGTTTAAGCAGTCGAAGCAGGACAGGGCATCCATTTTTCTAGTGTTTGTTAATAGTTAATAATTTATCTTGATATAGTATATAAACGATGAATGTAGTTGAAAAATGGCACCTCCCAGAAGTGAATCAATGAAGTTTTATAAGAAGTTGAATAGCGAAAAAGCATATTTTTTAAATTTGTTTTAAAATATTAAAAACAATTATAATTTTCAGTGTCTGAATAAATATGAAAATACAATTATGGTAGAAAATTTGGAATTATTATTACTAAATATAAAAAATTAAAGAATAAAATTTTGATACCAGTATTTACTTTTATCGATACTTTTCTGTCTATACTATTACGGTATCGATGTTTTTCTTCCGATACTTTTAATGAATACAGAATCGATACTTTTCTTTCGATACCACATTCCTAATTGAAGCTGGTTTTCCAAAATGTGTTTACCAGTCTTCTTCCCCTAATTATCACTTTACTCATCCCTAAAACTACTAGCGTAAATCGTTCATAAAAAGTTAACCTCTTGTTTTTGTAGTACACAAATTTTAACAAACTAAGGATGCGTCAAAACACCTTTAAGAGCATAAAGAGATTATTTAAATATGCAGAAACATAAAATATCTTATAAGATTATCAATAATTTTCAAATAGAGGAAAATTAGCCTAATATCGCACCCATGTTAAAAAGCATAGCTTATGAATCCATTGGTCTCTAATAATAAACAATTACCATTGTTCTGGTTTTATTTGTTAGTGCCCTAGCGTATTGCAAGGTTGCATTTTGGTTTTATATGTATATAAAAATTAAATACAAATCATTTCAATTTCAGGTTTAATAAATATAGTGTTCCTAATTTCGCCAGGGTGTGAGATATCAGGCTCTTAATTATGTTACCTTTCAAATTATGTTAGGCATGGTAAATAAAAGTCAAGAAAGCATTTAGTTCTAAGAAACTGTTTTAATATTGCCATTGTGTTTAAGAAAATGTTGTACTACAAAATTCTATAAAAATATATATCAAAATTAATAAGCCTTAAAGCTCAGAAACATTAAAAAAAATGGTTACATGGAAAACTCATTTCAATTTTTTAACTCCATTTTTGAGCATCTAAGCTTCCAAACAAAAGTCACAGATAAATGATTTATAATCGTCTGTCCCTGAGCATTGATTATGGCACCAAATACGACACTTAGTGCAAATAATCCATTGTTCTCCCTCCCTGTCGGTTGAATAAGACTGGTTACAGTAAGGACATTCACAATCATCTTCACTGTCCTCTTTATCTGTGGATACAGTCAGAGGCTCAGCCAACTCTTCTTCACTTGATTCTGAAGATAATACTTTCAGTTTCTTCCTTTTCTTTGTTGCATGTTTCCTTTCTTTTGTCTTTTGGAACTGTATTCTTCTTGCTAGCTCGTTTTATCCTCTCAGATGTTAATTTTATCCCTGGTTTCTTGCTTCCTTTAGTTGCTTTAGCATACTTTTTTTTCTTTATTTGTAATGTCTTCTAACAGCTGGTTATTGTAAGGCGAGCTTGTAAGCACAGCGGCAGGACAGTTTGGTCTTCCTCTCACTTTGTGGTTTGGGCTTGTACTTTTAAGGAAGGAAGAGGGCTGATATCAGCTGGCATTATTTTAGTAGTCCCTAGAGGCGATCGATGAATACTGCTAGAACCAAGATTTTGGATACTGATAGAACTAGGTTGTTGGATTTATCTATAACCAGGATGTTGGATACCGCTAGAACCAAGTTGTTGGATTCCACTGGAATAAGTTTGTTGGATCGTGCTAGAATCAGGTTGTTGGATGCTATTAGAGCCAAGTTGTTGAATTCCGCTATAACCAGGTTGTTGGACGCCATTAGTTCCAGTTCGTTGGTTGCTAGATCAGAAGTATCGTCAACAGCAGCAAACTCATACGGTTGAAAAATTTCACGGTTGAGGGGAAATAAGCCAGTTTTCCTGAAGCAATGTTCTGCTGTCACAACTCTAGCTGATTTGTTGTAAGCTTGACCAAACAGTCTTGCTATTTGATAGTGAGTTACAACTCTACCTATGTTTTGCTTGAGCCAAGATTCTATTGCTTGCGCGTAGTAAGACTTAAATGGTGCCATGAAAGCTCTGTCAAGCGGCTGCATTTTGTGTGAGCAGTGGGGTGGCAAACTTACAATATGCACCCCATTATCTCGGGAAAGGTCTAATAATGGCAGGCTTCTGGTATGTGAGTAATGGCCATCCAAGACAAAAAACATAGGATCGTCTTTGGTGGGCTTCATATTGGCCAAGAACTGCTACTGAAACCATTTCAGAAAACTTTTCATTTCTGTCCATCAAGATGTATGGCACGCTGCAGTACTTCCCTTTAGGGCCTCATCAAGGAGCTCTGGTTTCATATTTTTTCTAGGAAACACCAGGAGTGGTGGAATAAAGTGGTCCATTGCACTCATGCATGTAACCATTGTCACCAAGGAACCCCTCTCTGCCGAAGTAACTGCCCCAACTTGACGCTTCCCCTTTAAAGATATCACTTTACCAAATTTGTGCTGTACAATTTTCAGACCTGTTTCGTCGCAATTGTACAATCTGTTTGTAGAATTTTTAATTAATTTGAGCAGAGGCTCGTATAGGTCAAAAAATATGTTAACGTTTTCTAGAGTGAGGCCTTTGACTCTTTTCATTGAGGTCGCTTGTGGTTTCCTTGGGCTAAGTCGGGGATACCTTATCAAAAATGAGCGCATCCATTTCCATCCAGCTGCTTCATATCTCTTTCCAAATGGATTCAGGAGGCCATTTTTTTCAGCTAACTGGAACGACATTCTTTTAATATCTTTGGCCGCCAGCCCATAAAAGCAAGACTCCATTTCCAAGCAGTATTTCACTAATGCTTCCTCTAATTCACTATCAAGTGCTGGTTTCCTACCAAGTTTTGTAGTTACTAATTTATTTATATCTCTTTCATCACAGCTTACTTTGTCTTTTAATGTGAATTTGGGGATATCAAAGTGCTTGGATGCACGTAGTAATCCCAATTCTTTCGCTCTGACAGCTAATATCGCCTTTGTCATGTTTTCTGCGGACCATTGTTTCCGTTGGGGTTTTTTTTGACGGCATCTGAAACAAAATGTTACCTCATGCTGTGAGCTAAATAATATTTTTACTGTTCATAATACCGCACAGTGCGGTATTATGGCAACACCAAGGGGGCCATATTAGGCACACTGAGAAAATTAAATATGGTGGACGTTGTGTTATGAGTTACAAGTTGACGTTATATCAAATGGGTCAACACTCACCGACACCCATGATGAGCTACAACATGAACTCCAACATCAAAGCACGAGCTCTGACCTCCACTCTCCAACTGGCACAACTGACTGAGTGGAGCCTTCAACCGACTGTCTGCTCGGGACTCGATCCGTGGCCGGCCGGAAACGATTGAGTTTCCACGCGGCCAGATGAAGCTATCACTTCCGCTGGTAGCATAACCTGGAATATTCTAGGTGGTGCCAGACGCATTCTTGGCTGTTATGTTTGTTCTATCGTCTTTCCCCCTCCTTCCCTTGCCCCGTCTCTCTGTGGATACAATAATATATATATAGTGATCGCGTTTTTGCATAGTCACTTATTATACCACCGACCGAGCTTGGTGAGGGCGGCAACTAGGGGTCGTGATTTATTTAATATTCAAAATTACATTTTCGGCATAATGAGGGACATCTTGTCTAAATTATTGTTTGGGACCTATAAATATTTAGACTTAGAATTATGAAATATTGCACGCAGGTCAATGCGAATGCGCTTGCATTCTCTCTCTTTGTACGAAGTTTAACTCATTCTAATTGTACTATTTCGTTTTGTTATACATACATAATGTATATTTAATTTCATGTATATATTTTCGGTCACGCCTTGGCGTACTCGGCGTCTCAGGCTTACCGCCCGTCCCTTCTTGTTTGCGTATTGAGTATATATGGGATTATTTAGTTATCTTTTTAACTGAGAGCACAGGGCACTTAGGTGTTAGAGTTGAGACTTGGCCTTACGTCTTATTCTATCTATTGTTTTGGTTCAACGTTATGTTGATTTCTTTAGATCTAAAGGCACGTAAATGTTTATCTTGTTATTGCCTAAATTTAGATATTTTCTTATAGTTGCAATGTAGTATCGCTGCTTGCACTTAATGATATAACCGAGGGAACCATAGAAGGAACCATAGATTTCCATTATGGCGATTAATATTACTGTTGAACTGACAACCAGAATATAACCAACCATATGTTTCCCTTTTTTATTTTTAGACATTGTAATGTCAATTTATTCCTTTATCTCAGTAGAGCTATTTATATCTGAGAAGAGAAGCGCTTCACGCCTTATTGTTATATTTTGCTCGAATTATGTATTTGCCTTCTATTTTGTCCAAAATAAACAAACAATGTTTATGATTGTTAAATTTCTTGTCTGGTTTTCCCATCACACTTCCATTAATGATAGTTACAAGAGGTTTACAGTTGCAGTTGCAGTTAGAACAATGGCCTCAGCTAAAGTTACAACTGTGACTAACAAAACTACGTTATACAGAGATGTTATTTGTGCAGTTACGTTTAAAATATCACCTACCTTCATTGATAACACTTGCTGTTTAAGTGACCTCTTGAACATATTTGAAATGGAGTAAAATCTTTAAAAAAATCCTTGAACACACAGATCTCTCTAACCACTCTCAAGTCTTCCACTAGACTGGTATTTGGCTCAGAGCATAGGGTTAAGCCTGCAACCACTATGTTGAAGCACCTACTGGAGAAGATATCATCGTGTGCAATATTAGGAAGGTGTGCGATAATACGCAAATCTCCCCTAATATATAAAAACAGCTATCAAAAAATAATAGATAAGGCATATTGTGTTGGTTTTTATAAAACCAAATAATAATGACTAGCGCTGGTCCTTCAAATATTTTTTACATACGTAGGTTACAAATTTAATTCTTTTTTTATCCATTTCACCTTTAACAAATTTTATAATGGGTGCATTTTCGCTTATGACTGGCACCATCTTGGTGGCTCTACAAGACGAGTTGAGACAAGAATAGATCGTGACCTTGAAACCGTGAGCTAGTACAAGAGGTCATTGACCCTGTTCATTTCCTACCACGGGACGTCGCTCTAGGGAGAGAGGGGGTGGATATATAGGAGGGCACCCGCTTGGTCGTCTATTTATAAGCGTTTGTAGAGCGGTTCGAGATGGACAAGTTACAGCAGCTGGTAAATATTGTTAACACCATAAAGGCCGTAAAATTGTATGATCTAACCGTCGATCAAAAGTAATCGGTGGATAAATTAAAAGCGGCCAATACAAATTTCTGGAGACGCCTAAATAGCCTATATAGACGGGGAATTTTCTGTATTTTGACCCTGTCGTTTTGGTACTCTCAGATGAAGACGTGTGCGAGCATAATAATGAAAAACTGGTATTTAACTACGCTGGAGTAAGGCCCGATTCACCTACCATTGTGAACTTAGAACGCGTTTAAGAGACGGGGAGGGCATAAGATTCAAGCAGTTAACAACAACAGCATTGGATAGCTGGGCAGTTAATACATGTACACCGTATCGCACGGTGGACCCTACAAACCATCCAGCACGTTTAGCTATCAGGTACGCTCACCATGCTTAGAGCCAGCTATATTAATTTAATGTTTGTGGGCCATACGATTGTGGGACGTGCCTATATGACAGTAAAAAATATTCACAGTGTGGCTGTAAGTGATATACATGTAATTTACAAAGTAGTGAACCAAAACAGAGAATACCAAGGCTACATCGAGTTCTGTGACTCTACCTGTCACATGATAAGAGTGACTGAAGTACTAACCTACGAGAGAATCGAGGTGTATTACATGGGTGATATGACATGTTCTGTGTACAATTTCCGCCAATAGGACGTTGGGGCCGTGCTTCCCAGGCCCCTACCACCCTTCCTAGCTCCACAGCATCCGCCACCATCCTTCACGACAACGCAGCCACCGCCCCCCCTCCCCCCAAGTAACTGGCGTACCAGCCATCAGAGTCACCCGAGCACCCCCCACCAGAGTCGTCTACCTACCATACATCAGATTCCCCAGCGTACCCACCACCAGAGTCGTCTGCCTACCAGACATCAGAATACACACAGCCAGAGCCCCCCGTGTGCCCACTATCAGAGCCGTCTGCCTACCAGACATCAGAGTCAGCAGAGTCACCCGCGTGCCCACAACCATTGGAGGAGGAGGTAAAGTCCGAAGAACCCGCAAATCTCGAGGATTTAACAATATACCAAACTTATTCAAATGATAAAATTATGGGTGAAACGCCCGATAACTACATAATCGGTCTGGGCAGTTTCGGTAACTTCTTCTTTGCGAAATCTGTCTAAGATTTGGATTGTAAGCGATTTAAATCTAAACCATGCTGTATGATATATCTCGGAGGACAAAGTGTGATGTTTAAAAGTTAATTAATAACCTAGGTGCGCTCATGTTGTCGTAGCACTCTGCTGACGTCATCGGAGCTAGCGGTGACATTTTGAAAAACGTTAGAGAGGGAACGCAGTTTGTGCGTAGAGGTCGTTGAAGCGTGACCGAGAGTGGTGTTTTTTCTCTCAGGGATATTTCTTTCGCTACATCTCCAATTGCCATTATGCCATTTAAATGCGGCATTTGTGAAGGGCCCTACGCAAAGCTCTCCAATCTCATTCGAGACAAACATAAATGTCTTCAAATTCCTTCAAATCCTGCTCACCAGGATGCCTGTTGGAACGAGGTGGTATTATGCAGTGCTTTAGACCTGATCGAGAAAGAGGAATACAACCGTGTCAAGTGCTTGAACGAACTTGAGAAAAACAAAAGTTATAACGTATTTTTATCTGAAGAGACTACGAATGAACCGAACATTATCGTGCTTGAGTATGTTGGAAGAGTAAGATTGCCCGGTAAAAACTGTGAAGACGTTGTCAATATACGATCTAGCGCCTCTCAGCGTGTCCTGTACTATTTTTTAGGTGACTCCAACTCATTTTCTAGATAGTAGAAGAGATTATATTCTCTCCTGATATTTTTATTAGGTAAAAAAGAGATTATATGTTTTTTCTTGCTATCACATTTATAGAATTTATGTTCCACTATAGTCTTAATTACTTGTATTGGTCACAAGACCTAAATAATATTGCTGCTTGTAAAACCACTCTATGTTGTTGTTGTGGCCACATGTTATGCATGTTTTAAATTAATCGATTGTTGATTGAAATAAAAAAACTAGCAATAAAATGTCATTTTTTTAAATACCGAGAATATAATGGTTAGAAATCCTTGGATAATCAAAGACAGTAAGGAGATGGCAACATTGTCATATTCATTTATAAATTGTTGTGACATTAGTTTGCTACCCAAAGAGAAAGTAAAAGGATTTAATTGTTTTATTCTGAAAGTTTCAACATATCCATAATGTTTGAGACTGAGCTTCTAGGCCAAATGAACTTGTATTTAAAGAATAGTAGAGGGGATGTTTGGATGTAGACGTTAAAACACAAACATAGCAGTTTTATAATATTTATTCACACAACTCTTGGAATATTTATGTATATAAAAAAGAGATAGTTTTAGAATAAGTATTTACGAGTATATCTTATACCTTAATGGGAACAAACCAGGACACATGCTAGGATACATAGGTAATAAATAATATTAAAATAATACAAACTCTGTGTGAGAAAATGATACTAATAAAGACATGTAAATATTGTTTTAAATATTATTCATGTAATTATTTCTAATATATTTCCATTTTTAGTGTACCTGCTTGAGGAGCTCCAATTTAATAACAATAATAATGTAATCCATAAGACTAATTATAGTATTTTTAATGAGACAAACAAACTATTTGTAACATTTAATAAAAATATTAAATGAATGTTATTTTACAGAGACAAAGTTTGTTCGGGGTCTGGTTAATTTCAATAAAATACAGTGAAAAATATATTCTGGGGATAAAATAGAAATCTTATGTCCCAATTACTCATATAACTAAGTGATACCGGAACCTTTTCTCGCTTTTATCTTAAAATAAGGATTTTTTTTTAAACTCTTAAGCATTGTGAAAGTAAATTATAGGTCTGTTTAGACACTAAGCTTTGTGAAACTTAATAGGTAATTACAGTGTTGTAGAAACAATACACCAAAGATCATAAATTAAATAATATACTCTGTTACATACTTTACGGTACTATTAACGCAGTTTAAAATAAGTTATATTGAAGTAGTGCACACCTTTCAATTCTATTAAATTACATCCGGTTTATACATGATATATTTTAGCGTTTACAATCCTTGAGGGAATCTAGGTTTGGTTCTTGGTATGGTAAGCTATGTGTTAATGCACCATTTTAGTACCTTACACTCTTTAATAAACACTTTAATAAAATCTAGATTTATTGCATATATGAGAGCTGGTGGAGCGCTGATGGACTAACGTTCGTAGAACAGGTGGCTGAAATCGCGCAGACCAGGGAAAGTCTGAGGTTGGCGTATAACCTTGTAGAGGCTATGGTCACCTATCTGGCCGACGTTGTCCGCCGATAGTCTTCAAGGAAGCAATTGCCTCCAACCACCGTGGCTCCTGAGGGCGTGTGGGTCTCCATCCAAATCCCTGACATACAGTCTCCGGGGGTCCAAAGTTTTGGTTCCCTCCAGGACACGCAGGACATAATATAATTAAATGATTTAATGGCAACTGGGATTCTCTCTGCTTTGATTTGCTACCTGTTATCTATCGAATTGACGTAGGAATACCTCAATGAATATTTAGTTTATGTTGCGTGGGATGATACGGTGGTAATGTTTAGATCTCGTGGTGGAGCTTAGAAATGATTGATAGAGCAATTTATATCAATAATTGTATGGCACTGCGCCAATCATAGATTGCAATTATCTTTCCATGATACTGTGAAGACAGTTTCTGGAATAAACAGATTCAAATAATTTATTGGCAAGTTATATGTTTTTACCATGCATTTACAAATGCTAGGGTTGATTGTTCCAAAGACAGAAAAGATAGGGCCATGTATGAAGGATTGTTGAAGAAAATTACAACAGTGGAGCTTATTTTAGCTTTAGGATTTATGTGTTATGCACTTCAAGAGCTTTCTGAACTGAGTTTGAAATGGCAGGAACGTACTATAAATTTTTATGGTGTCAATAAAGCGATTAAATGTCTATCTCAAATCTTTAAAGAGAGACAAATAAATCTTGGACAAATTATGAATACGGCACTATTGATTCCAAGTCTCTCATTTCCAAGTAATTTATATACACAAAGAGATAGAAAAGAAGACCCACCAATATGCCCTATTTTATTTTATAGACACTTGAAAACTTCAGTTGATAAAGATTACTTGACGAGTAAAAAGCTGATTTACCTAAATGGACCCGTGTGCTAGATCCTAAACAGTGGCCAGAAGCAACGCCAGATCATTTGATATTTGGGGAAGCTAAAATAAGAAATTTGTGTAGATTACTTCACTTGAGTGAAATAGAGATGATAAGAAGTTTCCGAGAATACCTGGAGGAAAAACAATTCCAGATGGATTACGTCGAATTGATACACACCCTCGATATTATTCCTATATCTTCAAGTGAATGCGAACGAGATTTTTCACAGATGAATCTTATAAATAACCCCTTAAATTATTATTATTATTATTATTATTATTATTATTATTATTATTAGCGCTGCGTTTTACTACCCGTTCGGGTTATACGCACTTACGCTTAATGTGTAATGGTAGGGTGATTGTGAGATGAAATGGAGGACCTACAGTTTAACGTGGTATCCGAACCACGGTGGAGGCCTGGCATTACCCACATTCACAAGATGTCTTGTCAGAGGTGAAGGAAGGGTTTGGTAATCAGCTAAATCTTTGCCGGGATAACCCCTTAAAGATCGTCGTTGTTGAACAAGACAATATCGACAGTGATTCTAATAGAGATTGTTGAGCAACCTCTATATCAGTTCGAGTCAACAAAATGTATTGAATCTTGGTTACTTTTGAGGCATCACTCGGCTATTGACACAAAAAGCAAAGAGAGATATAGAAACATTCAAACTTCTGCAGACATGACTCAGATTTGGAGCTTATTATAAATATTTTTCAATTAAGTAAGTACTGTAAATCCTTTTTTGCAAACTTCTCCACCTTTAATAAATACAGGCTACTGTATACCAAAATTTTAAAAAATGTCGGCTTTGATCCTACTGTTTGGATGTATGATTTTGAAACTTATAAACAGCGTTAAACTATATACATTTAAAATGATAAGTATACCCATCTATTTTTCTAGAAAAAAAGCATTGATTATTAATAAATAAATAACATAATCACTTTCATGGTTTTATGACATTTGAGGTCGCTTTGTCGGAATCACTTTGAGATTTAATTAAAAGCAACCTGTTTCAGTGAACGTTTGGTCTAGGGCGTCACTCTCATGTTAGACTAAACAGCCGGTGACAGGGAGATCGGGGTTCGAATCCTGGTCCAGTGTACTGAGGGTGATTTTTACAAAATGGTTTTCCACTCACATTCATGCAAATGATAGTACACTTTCTATAATGTAACCTTTCTTATATCTAAATCATTAGCGTAATGTGTATAATAACATGAACAGGTAGTTAGACGCGGTATTTAGAAAAAACAAAAATCTCTGAAAATATTAAAGAAATTTAATTAAAATTATTATTATTATTATTATTATTATTATTATTATTATTACTATGCGTGACAGGAGTGATGCTGTTTATTTATATTACAGATTAAAACTGGGGTGCCAATTCTCACTAAGGCAGATGAAACCTTGCGCTGGCCCTGACCACCAAATCAATGCACTCATCTCCTTGAACATTTATTTCAGTATATTAATATTGCAAGAGAAGCTCGTCAAATTATGTACCTATCTGTATAGATACATTTACATTAAGTTAATGACCTCAGACCGGGGGGAGGGGGGTGCATATGAGGAGTAGGGGGAAAAAGGCACTTACATCCACAGGAAAAGATAATGTAAAAATAATATGTGGGAAAAAATATGAAGACTGAGTATAATTTCTTTCATGTATCCATGCGTCAAGCAAAATGGTATACAACACATGTACTAATAATAACTTAATCCTCGGGGCTTAGGATTAGGAATATAATAAAGAGGTCATTAACTATCATACTAACAGGGTTTTTTTCCAATGAGACATTATCCTTCATTACTAGGTGCCTAAATATTTAATAAATAAATAACAGGATAAACCCATATTCGGTTAGTAAATAGCTAATTAGCCTCTTCAAAATAACTCGGAATCGAACCCGGGTTCCATAGACTTTTATTTGAGCTCTTTAACACACACAGTAATAATTTGATTAGAACTTATATTCATATTTCATACATGTGCTGCAGTCTTCACTTTTTGTCAAATTGTTTCAATATCAATAAAATAATTTAGTTTCAGTTTGTTAATATTGACAGGAAAAACATAATTTTATTTTAGATTTTCTACAGCTACCGTCTTATCGCGATTCCACTATAGATCTATTAAATTTGAAAGTGATAGTGAAATTATAAAAAAAAAATCTTTGAAGGACTTTTTATTAAATTATCTATATTAAATGTCAATGCGTGAAGTGATCATGCGTTTTTGAAGTCACATTTCATCAGTCTCATTTTAAAATGATGATTAGTATTTCTTGGTATTGTGTACGTGAAACGATAGCTCCGAAGTGCTGATAAAGTTTTGGATCATATTTATACTATCTGTTTGTCAGATTATCTTCCACTTCACATATTTCGTGTTGGAGCCTTGAATAAGTGTTGAGACACATAGATAATTAGATATCAATTGTAATAATTACTTTATTTTAACCAAGAAACTTGATTATGTGAAATTAGGTTTGCCATTCGTCCAATATTTCGTGTGACTAACGTTTTGAAGGGAACGTGCCGGGGCAAAGAAGTTGGGACACAAAATATTTCGTATGGTTGAAAATTTATTTGTAATCCTACTTTTAACGAATTAGAGCATAAATGCTCCACTGTGTGTATGTATAAAAGTTGACTTTTTGATTACAACAATGTTTAGAGATCGATTAGAGTTTGGAATTACAAAATAAAAATTGCAACGTTTTGAAAAGTAGCTTTAATTTTATTCATCCCAAATAGGAAGTAATGTTATTGCTAAATTAATAACCATTACATTATTTAACCCTTCCCCTTCCTTTATCTCCTTTTCTTTCCTAACAATTCATAGACGGATGACTCACTATGTATTTCAAAACATTTTTCACCTTGTGACGTTGAAGATAAATCTCATAGAAATATTTAATGTATTTAATGTAAATGTCCATGTAGCTTCTGTTACGTTGTAAATGTAAATCATCACCATCCAAATTGATGCTGAACTAAAAATACTATGCCTTTGGTAACGGGCGAGTATTCATAAGTATTCACGTGTCTTATGTGTCATATTTTTAAAATTATTATACGATTTTATAATAGTTTAGTTTGAAAATATACATTTATTTATTCTACATTTTCTTTCTAAATAGGAATTTTAAATATTATTTGAAGAAAGATTGAAGATAAGGAATAATATTATTATAAGAGTTATACACGAGAATAAAAAAGCAAAAGTAGAGTAGAGAAGTAATAGAAGTAGTTATTGTGCTATGCCACGCCCCTCTATTGTAGGAGGTGATAAAAGGACGGTGAGTACTAAAAATTGAATGTCGACGACAATACGTTCAATCTTACACCAAAGGAATATGTCGACAGACAGAGACAAAGCATGATAGAAATTTGGCTTAGTGCAGCCTTTCCCCAACGGAATGGGATGGGCTATGGTCCCCCACCCCCTCCTAAATGATTGTGGGTGTTGATGAGAGGGGTAGACAGATCTTGGCTGGAAGATCATTAATCATGAGTAGGAATAATCCTGTAATTCAGTCACGTGTGAGACAGATGAGGCTCGACGGTGGTAACCAAAATAACGTGGGAGTGGGATGTGAACGAAAAATATATTCGGAACATTAAAGAATAAGACAAACTGAGTAGATGAATGAAAACATCTTTCACCGTCTCCAAGAGCTGCCATTGTTTTGTTATTCACCGACCACTTCTCAAGAGTCTACCATGATGGTGTTGTACATCTGGCCTGAAAATCGTATCGTCTCATAAACAATATTGTTACCTTTCTTCCCCATACGGTGACAATACGAGTTGGTTAACATATCCATCTCTGCACAGCTAGCTGTAGAAAATTAGACAAGTTAGTGGAAACCAAACTGGTATATGAGTAGGAATAGGTGATAATCAGTAGGCTTGGGGGTGGGTGATTGTATGAAGAAATCTATAGCTGATGTTGAAAAGAACGTAATAATTAAATCTGCGCGAAAAAGTATATTTTGAAAACTGAGCGCTCATTGTTGGCCAACTATCATGACACTATCAGAGATGACCCTCCTCATCTGCTGGTTCAACAAAATATTTCTGTAAAAGAAATGTCAAAAGAAGTAAGAACAGATTGCGGATTCTGGGACATTGAACCTCGGAAGTAATAATATGGCGATTTTAGCACAAAATTGATATCGATAGTGGAATAAGAGTGTTTACCACTCCATCTTTATTTTCGCTCCTAGTCGGCAGTCTTAGGGCCCTACAAAACGGTATGGATTCATAGGCTGACCGTCCCGAGTTCTCCAAGTGGTGGTAATTTTCCCACAGTGCAACTGCATCTAGATAGTCTGATCGTTGTGCTAACACGACGCTTATTGATCATACCATACGTAATTTTATCTTTATTCAATGATCGTACTAAAACAACATTTTATCATAGCTCAACAATTTATGCCTCATACTTACAATCATCGTTCATTGATCAGAGGCTTACACTATATATTACCATTTGTAAAAGCCATGCTTCATACCAAAACTTTGATCATTCATCAGAGATACATATCGTACTAGACTTGACAATAGCCGTGAATAATACTTACACTATATTTAATGATTGATCAAAGCCATGCTTCATCCTTAAAAACATGTTGTCATTGATCTGAGCTCTTCATCATACTTAGAGTTTATCACAGACGCGTATGATACATTATATTTGATGATTGATCAAAGTAATGCTTAGTACTTAAACAATATTTCACCATTCGCCTGGAACCTACATGATACTTAGACATAATTCTATCCTCAATCAGGCTCATGCTTGATACTAAAATGACTTTTATCATTGATAAGATTTATGCCTCCTACTTAGAAAACCTTTGATCATTGATCCGACATACTTAGACTTAGCCACGCTTGAACAACATTTGATTATTTATTGAAACCATGCTTCAAAGGGTGTTGTAAGATTATACTAGGTAATCCTACCGACCTTGACAAGCGACAGCCAGCCCTCTCATGACGATGCAATTCCCCTTCTCATTCACCATGCGCAGGTATTTTAACATCGAGCTTAAGACAGACACTAGTCCTCCCCATTCCTCTACCATCCAGCCCGAGCCTCATTAGCCAATGATCTAACAGAGAGAGCTCCCTTACATTTTCTACAGGGTTCACCACCATGAGTCTAACTATGAGATGATTAGAACCATTTAAGGCAAGCCTACCTCGGTCAATTACACCCTGGTGAGAGCGCGTCTGGCTAAATGTTTAAAGAAGGAGTCATCTCAAAGGAAGTCCATGTAAAAATCACTGAAACCATGGTGGCACCATTCGAGATAAGAGTCATCTCATGGTTGATTTCATCATGGAGAAACTTCTAAGATATCAACAGAAATTATAATCTTGTATCCAAGTATCAATGACTGGACCCGTTCAAGGTAAGAGCCGCGATTAAACGTTTTGGATATTAACCAAGCGTACACAAGGATTTACGATTCAAGGCAAGATTCGCACTTAGTACAAGTATCAATGACTGTCGCCATAGTGGAACAAGAGATTCACATATTTGTTGATTCCTTCATATTGAAACTTATAATATATCAAGGGAAAGTACTATAATGAACCTATGTATCAATGTTTGAAACCGTAGTACAACCCTTCAGGATAGTAGTCATACCTTAGTGGACTCCATCATGGTGAAACTCCTAAGACACTAGCAGTTTGCTCCATTCTTCGCACGGTTAAGCAGCACCAAAACTACATAAGAATGGAACGTTCAACATTCAACTGCCCACTTTTTTTTATAGTTACTCGCTGTACAGGGAAAAATCATGAGCTAACTATGGCAATCACAAATCAATCATGTTAATAAATAAATTAAAATAAATTCAATATTTTAGACAAAATATTACTTTGTCCTAAAATTGAGTGCACAAACAAACGCAATATATTAACAATGCAATCTTTACCTGAGTACAACCATAAATAAAATACAAACGAACGACAGTTACAGAAATATGTTGGGGAAAAAGAGCGTCACAATTCGCCAAAGAGAATACATAATATAATATGTTACAGAAACATAATGAATAAAAATTATAATAATTTTCTAAAAAAAATTAAAAACATCATGGGTGACCGGGATATATTGCCAGAATTTGTTTATTTTTATTGTTATGTCACTGCTATAAAGCCACTAATTTACCCTTCAATTCTTAGTTTTCTTATTGCAACGATAGTGGGTCCTCTTTAAGACAATTTTAGTTTTTTATTCGTATATTATTTGAGTTTATTTACTAGCTATTTCTCACCAACTATATTTAAATTTCAAACTTTCCAGATTGTATGTTTATTGTGGGGTGGTCTTTTTTAGAAACATGGCAAATTTAAATTTTCTTCCATGCCAAAAAAATGATCCTATAGTAATTTTGGAAATATTTTAAGATGCTACAAACTCAACCCTCTCTGAACTTTATTGATTTCCCAAATTCACATTTTGAAATTTTAAGATTTGATTATCTTATATGGTTTACTTGCGTGCTTGACAAACAAAGCGGAAAGCAGTGTTCTATAATAGTTGCAGCTATTATCAATGGTTGTTTGGGGTAGTTCTGTACCTGCCTTACAAATTTCAATCCTCTACCATACTGAAAAGGAGTTAAATCTTTTTTTAATTTTGGGAATGTTGGAGCATTCCATTTCACCAGCCCCCTTTCTAAATAGTGGACATTTAACAATTATTTGGTTATTGGAGTAATTCCTCTACATTCCTGGCCAATTAATTTTTTTCCCTCGGATAAAAGGTTTTATTTTTACTTAAAACTCTGCCTCCAATTAAAATTGTCCCTATTTTTGGTTATTTGGAGTGGTCTTCATATCTTATTGTTGAATTTAATTGCTATAGGGAACAGACAAAAAGTTGTTTCTATTAGTTATAGAACCCACTTCAGTGGACGAATGTTTCAGGGCAGTGTTTCCCAGCCTGAGTGGTGCCACCCTATAGGGGGATTTTGTGGTTGTCATAGTTCGGTAAATTGTAACGGGTGTTAGAGGGGGCGTTTACTACTAGAAAGTTAGCCATTGATAAGAAGTGTATAGAAATTTGGGGCTTTTGACAGATGATAAAAATTATATTTGTTCCTGTACCATATTTTTAAAAATAAAATTGTATGACTTTATTTTTAATCTTTTAGTTTTATTTTCCCTGAGTACAGTACTTGTATTTTCACGATATAGTCTTGTAGGTAATTAATCAGAATTTATCACATTTACTTAGGCTATGTATAATTAAATATGAACGTACAGTGTAACGTGAATCTACTGCTGATTTCAAAATGCTTATTACATTTAGCTTTAGGGGGAGAGATTTTGGGGGGGTAGCCAGCATTCAATTCTTATAAGTGGCTAGGCTAGGAAAGATTGGGGACCACTAGTCTAAGGTGTCACTCTCGTGTTAAAACTTGCTGAAGACGTGGACATTGGGATCGGATCCCTGTCGGATCTACAGAGGGTTGTTTTTCCCAAATTGTTTCCCACTCTCCTTCCATGCAAATAGGGTTAGAGAATCTCTAAAACGCTTCCTTTCTCATCCTTATCCCATTAGATCAATTATCATATATGCATATAGCCTGAGCAAATAGTAAAACGCAGTGGTAAAAAATATATGTATTAGTTTTGGAAATTGTAGCTCCCCTTCCCACATTTAAATCAATATACTTATTAAAAATAAATTGTAGGATGGATGTAGTTATTTGGCATTGTTGGTATTTTTATCTACGTTCCAAATTTCAATTTTATACCACAGTGGGAAGTAGTTGTTTACTATTAGTTTTTGGAATTTCTGATTCCTAACCCTCTCTCTCCAATTAACTTTTGGAAAGCTCAAATTCTAATATTTGTTTGGTTAACTGGAGCCGTCTCGCTGTCTGCTAACTTTTAGTTATCTGCTTCATCTAAAAAAAAAATCTAATCATAGGCCCCAATTACTCGAAGACCCATTTTGAAATTTTTCCAATATTAGATTTCGATGGTTATGTGGGACCAAAATTTCAAGTTTCCAGACCCAGTGATTGGAATAATAAATTATGAGTTATTCGGTGAGTCCCAAACCTTTGTGACCCTACACACTCTCTTAGGAGATGAAATTAGAAAAACCCTAAAAAAATATCACCCAATTCTAGGAATTAATCATCATTTTAAATGTCAAAGCTCTATTTACACTGGTTTAAAGATTCATCAGTGAATTTTGAAAGCTTTCAACCTTCTTTATTAACCCTTTAGAGTTCAAATTTCGCAAAGCCCCGTCTGATCTCTTGCCTAGGGCCTAAAAGGAACCTTCATTTGAAATGTTATGTCTCCAGACCCAAACGCTGGGGAACACGGAGATGAGTGAATGGGTCTTGATTGCTTTATATACATGTGTGTGTGTGTGTGTGTTTTAACAGAGGGTGAGTCATTATAGACCTAAGTGTAAATGGCTGGAATCATAGTAGAAGCATTCGTTGTTAGAGTCATACTTTGATTGTTTCCACAAAGATGAAACTTAGAGATATCATACCCGTCTAAAGCCTTACTCATAAATTGTCACTGGTAGCCCACCTCAGTGGCGTAGTTGGCTAACGCGCTAGTCGTGTTGAACTCGACTGCTGAGGACGAGGAGATCGAGGTTAGAATCTCGGTCTGGGTGAACTGGGGGTGGTTTTTCCTAAATGGTTTTCCACTCTCCCTCCACGCAAATGCGAGTTCACTTCCTCTAATTCAACCTTCCTAATCCATTAGCGTAATTAGTACTTAAAGCGTATAACCCGAATGTGTAGTAAGACGCGGTGCTAAATAATAATAATAATAATAATAATGTTACTGGTAATTGTTCCGAAGACTGAATCGTGACAGATATATTCACGGTGATGACTAGAGACCAGATTTTGCCTATTTGCCTTTTTTCTTCCTTTATCGTAAAACATAGGCAGTTGCGATATATACTTAGGTGTTTCATGTTATTACAAATACAATATGTTAATTTTATAGTGCCTAGAATTGCCTATTTTATGAATAAGAGCCTTAATTAAGCCTATTTTATGAATTATTAATAAGAAGCTTTATTGTGCCTATTTCGACCTTTTTTCTTTTATATATATATATATATATATATATATATATATTGCTGAAAAAAGAGTCTAGTTAATAGACATGAAAGTTTTTTTTGAAAGGGGTTAGTGGGAGGGGGAGGGGAACATGTGACTTGGCCTGACCTTGACAGACTATGTTTAGAACATCACGCCCAATAATAAGGGGGATTAGGATAGGAGTGAGTAGAGGGATGGGAGAGGCTGGTGTGATGTGGTCCAACAGCCTTAGCCTGACTGACGTGGAGATTATAATAGTTTACCACTCGGTTTAACCTCATTATTTCAGTACGTGATTGTGTCTTTTAGAGTCAAATTCTGTCTTGGTTGGTTTGTTTACTGATTTTTTTGTAACACTTCTTGTGTTAACTGTGGTGGATATATCCAAAGAAAAAAAAAGCGCTTTATTTACGCAATGGATAGATGATGGTTATACTAATTTCACGATAGATGGAAACATCATCTTCTGACAATCGTGTACCAAAGAGCTAAGTTTAATATCCATATCACTAAATTTAATAGGATTCAAAATAGGTTTGCAATATTTGAAACATAACTATTATTCCATTTATTATTTGCTTTAAAATAAACAGCATTGGCTATCCATAGGTTTTTTAAATACAAGTAAACTACTTTTAAACTTTTTCATGGATTTAAGATTTATACTTTCTGATATATATTTTAACGGCTTTAGGGCTATTTCAGAATAGTTGGACGTAATAAATTACGGTTGGTAAATATTACAAATTATGTAAATTTTTTCATGTATTTTAGGTAAAATGTGACAAGAAATATCATTTAGACCAACACAAACAAACAGCGATGTGCTCCAAAAGTTGAAAAGAAAAAACTGGCATGCAAATGTTAATTTCGCAAGTTGTATTTCCTGACAATTGCGAACAATTTTACTCTGAATAGTGCGCTGCGATGGTAGCCGTGAATATACCAATGACGAGGCTAAACAATCCCATTTTAAAGGGTTTCTTCACAAAATATACCAACAAGAAGATCCTCGATGATTCCACATTTGAGGAAGAATTACTTACATCCCCAATACTTATCCGTAAGTTTTTTGTTTGTTAATCTATTTATTTATTTTTTACATTTTAATTTTAAAGATATTTTTAATTAATTGGAGCTGTGCACTTTCGTTTACTTACATAATTGTTTGTTTTGAATATTGAGTGAATTTTTACTCCTTTACAGACCATTGAGAAGATAAAAGAAAATATTTGAGATTCCTACTTCTGGGAAAGTGTTGATGAGACAACTGACCGTTGCGGCAGATACATACGTGGTCAATAAACTTGACTCTACAGGACCCAGTTCTCCGCACTTGATTGCCTCAAGAGTGCTTGAAGTCTTGACAAATGCCAGAGTTGTTTGCGATTCTCTGCGTAAGTTGGATTTATATAAGTATTTACATTCGGAACTTTATCCTATGTAATTAATTATGTGAGACTAAATATGTATTTTATTGTTTTGTTGCAGGAGTTCTTAGGCCATCAGAAAACAATGACTGAGAAGTTTATGGTGCTGCTGACAGATAGCGCAGCATATATGCTAAAAGCTGGGGCAAGTTTGAAGGTGTTCTACCCAAAACTAATCTACGTTACCTGCCTAGCACACGCCGTTCACAGAGTCACAGACCACATTCGTGGAGATTTCCCGAATATAAATGCTATAATTTCATCTGTCAAAAAAGTATTTCTGAAAGTTCTTTCGCGCATAGCAACATTTAGGTAAAAATTGCCGAAAACACCTCTTCCACCACAACCAGTTCTAACACGTTGGGGTACCTGGTTGCAAGCGGCAGTGTACTATGCTGACAACATGGACCAAATTCAAAGGGTACGTGTATATTTTTAAGAAAACAATTAGCTATTTATTCAGAGCTAGATACTTAAATATTTTTTCCTATAATTCTATTATAGCTTGTTAATTTTGTTCAGAATTTAAATATATGAATTGATTCTCAATAATTTCAGGTAATTCAAACATTTGATGAAGAGGATGCTGTGTCAATAAGAGAGGCAAAGGTTGCTACATTTTCTAGCACTGTTGTGTCTGATTTGGCCTATGTAAAGAGCTATTTCGGCAACCTTCCTGGAGTTATCGTACCACTGGAAGCCCGGGATCCGCCTTTAATAGAATCAGTGAAGATAATGCATACAATACAATAAGGCGTGAAGCAAACCCCTGGACCTGTTGCCTCGTCAGTTGCACAAAACTTGAACAAGTACTACAACGAAATCCCGGTTGGAGAACAATGGTAGCAGTATCAGACATCTTGGGAGGGCAAAGCACGCCATTGCAGGAGATAAGCTTAAAATCTTCATAATTGTCGAATTTAAAATTTTGTCCCTTGACAACCTATAAAAATATTCTATCAGATCACAGAACAAATTTCACTTGTGAAAATCTAGAAATGTATATAGTGATTCAGAGCAATGTGAGTTGCTTGTAGATTACATGTAGTAAATTAGCTTGTAGTAAAATAAATGTTACATTGATTATTGTGTGCCTATTTTTTAAAGTTATTTTAAATATGAATCTGGTCCCTAGTGATGACCATACCTTAGAGCTTAGAGGGTCCCACCCTGGTGAAATTTATAAGACACTATATTACACCATCATGCCCTCTAGTTACCCTAAATTGACTAACCAACAAGTCATAGTAAAGAGCAAGGTGCATAAATAATACTAAGCCATAGATCAGCAGGAAGATTTCATTTGGCATACCAAAAGTAGTGCTCGAAGTTTAATTATCATGTGACTTGATTAAAGGATGAACCAGGAATGTCACTCTATTCATACATAGGAATAAGGTAGAAAACGTGAACAAGATGTAAAGAAAAATGTGTATATTAACAATGATCAAAGGCTATAAAACCAATTTATTATTATATCAAAAATAAACAACATAGACTAAATAGTGTCTCAACGAACAATTCGCAATTTCATAATAAAGATTTATAGGACAATTTAAATACTACAGCCTCAGCCTTCACAAGACAATAACTCTAAATATAAATCTGAAAAGTGGATGACTATCATATCTATGTACTTTTATACAAAAAATATTAACTTTGGTTACCAGGCGACTCTTAATTCTGCACATATTGATATATCTCAACCTAACCATGAATAGAACCCTGACCTGGCATGAGAGATATCCATGAGGCGGGAAACCCTAATAAGTACAATAACATACCCGAAACAAACAAATATATATATTCTACTCTGATATCGAACATCACACTTGTTATATAAGGCTCCTAAAATGACCCTCGTAAACTAGGGGCAAATAACAAATAGTTCTGTTCTTGAGTATACAAACACGATTAAACCTAGGCATTGAAAATATCTTAGTCCCCGAGAAGCGGGCAAGACCTAACATTTGCATTTATAAGAAACGAAGCCAATCAAGAATACAAACAATATATTTAATTGTATAGTATATAAATTAGAAATATTAAGTCCTAAGCCTAACCATGCTGACATACAGATTAAAAAGGAATCAATCCCAAGGACGCGCTATTAAAGCAAAAGTTCCATCTCTAGTCAAAGACTTTTAAAATGTTAAATGCCACAATTATCATCATAACGAACGTTAGTCCCTTTGTGGGCTTCATATTATAATCAAGCAAAGACGATGCGAAAATCGGACGAAATCTCTAATCCCCGATTTTGTAATAAATAAAAACAATTTGGCCAAAACATGATTTTTACTTAAGAAATAGTCAATGTATAAATCCTAATAATTTTTATATGTACACAAACGCTCCTAATATTTGTCCAAGATCAAAGAGTACAGAATACACTTGGGTTGTGGCTTATATGCAGCCATTTCTCAGTGGGGAGATAGGGTGGGGAGGCATCACTCAACACACCGTCCACGATGCGATCACCAGACACGAATAACGAGCACCCAATTGGCTTGCGCATGTACAGTACGTATAGTTAGTTGTTTACATAAAAGGGGGAAGGGGGGTTGTTGGAATAGCTTTCACTTCTTCCCCTAGAAAGCCGTACCTGCGCAGTGAGTATAGCATCCTGGCATGGGGGGTGGAAGGGTTGATAGAAAACCTCGTGGGTCATAGTTCACATCCCGTTGACCACTTGGTTGTAGTACGTAGTTTGTTGTTGTCGGTTGAACGGACAAATCGTCTGCTTGAATGGGGTAAGTGAGCAATCGGACTTAGGAGGCGGGAAGTTGTAGACGTGTTGTATCGTTGCAATCAAG